>JBBMOL010002920.1:0-19993 GCA_037954665.1 Laguncularia racemosa
GCTTTCATGCAATGTGCTTTTATTTTTAGTTTTATATATTTATGTTTCTGGGCGATCCCCCGTGAGGAGACTTGTGGGAATGGTTTTTTTTCGATAAATCAAGCACCTGTAAGCGACCAGTTACAAACAAGAAAGAATAGAATACAGAGGAAATGAAAACTATACAATTTTTGTATTTTTATTCTATTAATATTTATATATTATTAGTATTTATATTAGGTATAATTTAAATATTTATATATTATTTATATTAGGGCTATACGGACTCGAAACCGTAGACCTTCTCGGTAAAACAGATCAAACTGATTATTATCAAAATGATTCGAACTGTTTCAAAGACCCAACATGCCTTTTTTTTTTTGCATTGGGCTCTTTCATTAACTGATAGAAATATCAGCTAGTCTGCCATCTTTTTTTTTGCCAATAAAATAAAAGAGATGGCTCCATGTGCTCGGATTCATTATTTTTATTTCGATTCCGGAGCACTACCAAAGTGTTTTCAAAGAAGGGTTATCTTGACGTAGGTCTGCTTCTTTGCCGAGTCAACGTAAGTTAAATGAAGTCTCTATTGCCTCGCCTGCCTAAAAAAAAACCAAATATGAAACTTCATACACCTTAAAGTTCATAGGGCGAAAAGAGAAATTTTTGAGGTCCTTATACTCATTATGTCTAGCATTGAGTAGACTGGGTATTTACCTTATCAATATATCTCAAATCAAGAAGGGGTTCTATTTGAAGCTTAAACAGGTACCCGAATCGGACCGAGAACCCCTTATCAGATCAGGCTATTGTTCTCTCTTGTTTTGTTCCCTAAACATTATGGGAAGTAAGACATCCATTTTTCAATAAGAAAAATTCTTTTGATTACATGATGTGATGAACTCCTCTGAAAAACATTGGCGACACGTGTAAACGAGGTGCTCTAACCAGCTGAGCTATAGCCCCTTGTGTTTGTTATACATATCATATTATGTAGATAATTTCTTGTCAAGATAATATAGTACATGATTCAACATACATCTCTTTGATTGGTATTGCTTAGAAGGAATATTGGATTTATAATCCATCGATGGGATGAGTTCGAGTTCCTCTTGTATCTCTTTGTGATGATGAATGACCTACTTAACTCAGTGGTTAGAGTATTGCTTTCATACGGCAGGAGTCATTGGTTCAAATCCAATAGTAGGTAGAACTTATTAGATACCATGACTCTGGTATCTAATAAGTCTTTCTGACCCCCTTCTTTTATTGATTTTCCATCCTATTCTATTCTATATTCAATTCAAAATTGAATATTTTTTCATTGCATAAGAATCCATCCGATTCCACTTGCTTTTTTTTTTTGATTGTATTCAATCGGAAGAAAAAAAAAGGTGTATAAACAGAACCTCTGTTTATACAGAAGTTCCTTTAATTATTCAGACGCACCCCACCAATTAGTTATGAAATCGGGTTGAGAGCTTCGACTCGTGTCCTAGCTCGTCTGAGAGCTAGATTTGCCTCAATTGTTTGTCTCTTTCCTTCCGCTTTCCTTAAGTTAGCTTCCGCTAGTTCAAGAGTTTCCTGAGCTTCTTGTGGATCGATGTCACTACCCTTTTCTGCGTCATTTACTAAAATAGTGATCTCATTATTGCCTATTCTAGCAAAAACCGCCCATCAGAGCCATCGTTAGCCATTGGTCGTTAAGGCGTATTCTCAATATAACCTATATCTACAGCTGTGGCAATGGGCGCGTGATTTGCTAATACGCCAATTTGTCCGCTATTAGTAGATAAAACGATTTCTTTCACTTCTGAATCCCAAACAATTCGATTAGGAGTTAGTACACAAAGATTTAAGGTCATTTCTTCAATTTACTCTCCATTTCTAAGTTCGTAGCCTTCGCAGTAGCTTCATCGATGTTACCTACCAAATAAAAGGCTTGTTCAGGAAGACTATCTAATTCTCCGGAAAGGATCAATTTAAAACCCTCTAATTGTTTTCTGCTAGGCCGACATATTTCCCAGGGGAACCGGTAAATACTTCTCTGCTACGAAAAAGGGTTGTGATAAGAAACGCTCAATTTTTCGTGCTCTTGCTACGGTTAAGCGATCCTCTTCGGATAATTCATCCAACCCCAGGATAGCTATAATGTCCTGAAGTTCTTTGTAACGTTGTAAAGTTTGCTTAACCCTTTGCGCAGTTTCATAATGTTCCTCACCAACGATTCGAGGTTGGAGCATAGTTGACGTTGAATCTAAAGGATCGACTGCTGGATAGATACCTTTTGCAGCTAATCCTCTTGATAGTACGGTCGTCGCGTCTAAATGGGCAAATGTCGTAGCAGGCGCAGGATCGGTCAAATCGTCTGCAGGTACATAAACTGCTTGAATAGAAGTTATGGATCCTTCTTTGGTAGAAGTAATTCTTTTCTTGTAAAGATCCCATTTCGGTACTAAGGGTGGGTTGATAACCCACAGCGGAAGGCATTCTACCCAATAAGGCGGATACTTCAGATCCTGCTTGGACGAAACGGAAGATATTGTCGATAAATAGAAGTACGTCTTGTTCATTAACATCTCGGAAATATTCTGCCATAGTTAGGGCAGTCAAACCAACTCTCATACGAGCTCCGGGAGGTTCATTCATCTGACCGTAGACTAGAGCTAACTTTTGATTCTGCAATATTTTGTTCATTAATTACTCCGGATTCCTTCATTTCCATGTAAAGATCATTTCCTTCACGAGTACGTTCACCTACTCCGCCAAATACGGATACGCCCCCATGAGCTTTAGCAATGTTGTTGATCAATTCCATAATAAGTACTGTTTTTAACCCACTCCAGCCCCCCCGAATAGTCCTATTTTTTCCGCCACGGCGATAAGGGGCTAAAAGATCTACTACTTTAATTCCTGTTTCAAAAATAGATAATTTTGTATCTAACTGTATAAAGGCGGGCGCAGATCTATGAATAGGAGATGTTGTACGAGTATCTACAGGTCCTAAATCATCAATAGGCTCTCCAAGCACGTTGAAAATTCGTCCTAGAGTCGCTCCGCCGACTGGAACACTTAGAGGAGCTCCCGTATCAATCACTTCGATTCCTCTCATTAGACCATCTGTAGCACTCATAGCTACAGCCCTAACTCGATTATTTCCTAATAATTGTTGTACCTCACAGGTTACATTAATTTCTTGACCAAGAGTATCTCGACCTTTAACTACCAGAGCGTTATAAATATTAGGCATCTTGCCCGGGGGAAAAGCTACATCCAGTACCGGACCAATGATTTGAGCTATGCGTCCCAGGTTTTTTTTTTTCAAGTGTGGAAACTCTGGGACCCGAAGTAGTAGGATTGATTCTCATAATAATAATAAAAGTGAAATATGTTGAAATCTTTTACGAAAATTTTCGAATCCAAAAAAATGTTCGATAGCAAGTTGATCAGTTAATTCAATAATTAATGTTAATTAACAATGTTAATTAACACTCGATTTCGTTGGTACCGTCCAACTGAATCCAATTCCATTTATTTTGTTTACTTATTCAAGTAAATTTTTAAGTTCAATCGACCCATTTTCAAAATATCAAGTGGATGAATAAAAATCTTGAGCTTTGAGAAAGTCGTTCATTTGTCTATCATTATAAACAATAACATAGATATTATCTATGGAATTCGAACCTAAACTCTATTTACAATTCATTATTTTTATCTCATGGGGCCTTATTTCTTTTTTTAGCGGATTCATTTATGTCCAGCCTTTTCTTTTTTTTTTTCTATCTAATGGATACAAATTTTTCCCATTTTCACATCTAGGATTTACATATACAACGTTATCTCACTGTCAAGAGTCAATTTCTTATTATTTAGATTTAGATATTTCGATTCAAAAAAAAGTAAGGGATTAGAAAACTTCAAAAACAAGAGTTTGGGTTGGCGCCATATATATGAAAGAGTATACAATAATGATGTATTTGGCGAATCAAATACCATGGTCTAATAAAGACCATTATGATTAGTTTTTTAAGATTAGTTAAAAATTTTTTGAAAAGATTCCTGTGAAAGCTTTCATTAACTCCGATATTTCTGTCGAGTAGACCTTGTTGTTGTGAGAATTCTTAATTCATGAGTTGTAGGGAGGGACTTATGTCACCACAAACAGAGACTAAAGCAAGTGTTGGATTCAAAGCTGGTGTTAAAGATTATAAACTGACTTATTATACTCCTGAGTATCAAACCAAAGATACTGATATCTTGGCAGCATTCCGAGTAAACTCCTCAACCTGGAGTTCCGCCTGAGGAAAGGAGGAGCGGGCTGCAGTGGCTGCTGAATCTTCTACTGGGACATGGACAACTGTATGGACCGATGGGCTTACCAGTCTTGACCGTTATAAAGGAAGATGCTACCACATCGAACCTGTTGCTGGAGAAGAAAATCAATAATATATGCTATGTAGCTTACCCCTTAGACCTTTTTGAAGAAGGTTCTGTTACTAATATTTTTTACTTCCATTGTGGGTAATGTATTTGGGTTCAAAGCCCTGCGCGCTCTACGTCTGGAGGATCTGCGAATTCCTATTGCCTATATTAAAACCTTCCAAGGCCCTCCTCACGGGATCCAAGTTGAGAGAGATAAATTGAACAAGTATGGCCGTCCCCTATTGGGATGTACTATTAAACCTAAATTGGGGTTATCCGCTAAGAACTACGGTAGAGCAGTTTATGAATGTCTTCGTGGTGGACTTGATTTTACGAAGGATGATGAGAACGTGAACTCACAACCATTTATGCGTTGGAGAGACCGTTTCTTATTTTGTGCCGAAGGAATTTTTAAAGCACAAGCTGAAACTGGTGAAATCAAAGGGCATTACTTGAATGCTACTGCAGGTACATGTGAAGAAATGATGAAAAGGGCTGTATTTGCCAGAGAATTGGGAGTTCCTATCGTAATGCATGACTACTTAACAGGGGGCTTCACTGCAAATACTAGCTTGGCTCATTATTGCCGAGATAATGGCCTACTTCTTCATATCCACCGTGCAATGCATGCAGTTATTGATAGACAGAAAAATCATGGTATGCACTTCCGTGTACTAGCTAAAGCCTTACGTATGTCTGGTGGAGATCATGTTCACGCTGGTACCGTAGTAGGTAAAACTTGAAGAGAGAAAGAGAAATTACTTTGGGCTTTGTTGATTTATATACGTGATGATGTTATTGAAAAAAGATCGAAGCCGCGGTATTTTATTTCACTCAAGATTGGGTCTCTTTACCAGGTGTTCTGCCCGTGGCTTCTGGAGGTATTCACGTTTGGCATATGGCCTGCTCTGACCGAAATCTTTGGAGATGATTCCGTACTGCAATTCGGCGGAGGGAAACTTTAGGACACCCTTGGGGAAAAATGCACCGGGTGCCGTAGCTAATCGAGTAGCTTTAGAAGCATGTTGTACAAGCTCGTAATTGAGGGACGTAATCTTGCTCGTGGAGGGTAATGAAATTATCCGTGAGGCTAGCAAATGGAGTCCTGAACTAGCTGCTGCTTGTGAAGTATGGAAGGAGATCAAATTTGAATTCCAAGCAATGGATACTTTGTAATCCAGTAATTCCCGTTCGTTCTCTTAATTGAATTGTAATTCAACTAAAAAACTCGGCCCAATCTTTATACTAAAAGGATTGAGCCGAATCCAAAGATTCTATTTATTATATATATTTTATATTTCAAATACATACATATTTTATCTAGATATCCAAGATAAAAAAAATAAAATAACTAAACAATGGAGTTGAGCATGTTGCTTGGTATTGGTAAAAAGGGAAAATTTTTTTATCGAAACCCAGAAAGGGAAAAAAGAAAGAAAACTTTATAATTCGTGGGGTTTTTTCAAGCCCCCTCTTCCCCCCAAAAAGTCCCGTTTAATCCTTACCCTTTAACTATTTATTTATCCTTCTTTTTTTTTTTTTTTTGGGGTTCCCAAAAAAAAAATTTCGTTATGTTTCACAAGGTTCAAGTGGATATTTTTTTTTTGAACAAAATCTGGTCTTCTTTCTATACTATATTATAGATACCTTTTAAAAGGAACACTTTTATTTTAGCAAAAAACCCCTTTTCACAACAAGAATATCTTTTCCGTATTAAAATTTTTTTGAAAATCAAAAGGGGGATTGGTTAACACTTTGGAATACCTTTTTCGTCTTTTTAATTGACATAAAACCAAGTATCTAGTAAAATAAAATGATGCGAAAAGAAATGGTGGGTTTAGTCAGGGGTAGGCAGAGGACTGAAAATCTGTGTCCCCCAGTTAAAATTGGGTTTCCCCTGGCACATGTTTAAATTGACTTTCTAAAATTTAAAATTGATATGAATCCATTTCTTTAATAGATATTTTCTTCTTTCCTATTTTTTATTCATTCTTTCCTCATGACCCTGATAAAATGTGTATAAGATATGTTGCGCGGTAAAAAGTTCCATAATGCGAAACTCTTTTAATTCACCCTATTGCTTTGTCTCCCCCCACCCAAAAAAATAAATAAGCATTCTAAAAATTTGAGAATCTCAATGATCTCTAATTGTTTTGTTTTTATTTATTTTTTATTTAGCACATCCCATACTACGCCGAAACTTCAAATACTCTTTTTTACTCTTTTTGATTTCGGAGAACATAAAAACACTCCTTGAATATTGGATTTAGAAAAATGGAGATTCTTTTCCCCTTCTTATTTTTTTTTCAATGAGCATTTGTATTTCAAAAAAAATTAGGGGCATATAATCCTTAGTAAAGGCCACCCTATCCAACTTTCGGGGCATTAAGTCGTTTCCTTCGTGGGGTTTTATATAACGTTTCCCAAAACATATTTAAGTTCCCGTTTTTGAAAACCCGCATTTTCCAAACCCAGAAACCGACGGAATTCTAGGATTACTCCTTGGGGCAAATACTTTTATGCATACCTTTTCCCGGTTGATTCCCATACTGTATTTCGTAAGATGATCCCACACTAGCTAACAATCCGCCAGGTGCTACTTAAAAGAAATTGGGGAACGCAGAAAATTTGAAAACCATATACATAAAAAAATGACAGCAATGGAATGAAATCTCAGGTTTATTTGTAAGTCTTATTCCTTGGGTTTTCCAAAACCCCAAAGACTAGAATTTCCCTGCTTGACTACCCAAGCAGCAAAGCCCGCATCTTTTTTATCTCTCCCGCTTTTTTTTTGTATTGTAAAGTAGTTACTTTTTACTTTATGAGAAATTTATGATACTGTTTGTGATTTCTATAAAAGGGGGAATCCTGCCAAATTACAAATTATGGGAAGATCTGAATTTTGTTTTTGAAAAATGTTTCAAAAGGTATCTCTGAAGTGATGGTGATTGTTTGAGTAATGCTTGATATAATTTCCATATGGTATACGTTCAACATGAAATTGTGGTTGGTTTTAAACACCTATTTTGCTCTGAGACAAATTTTGATTTATAGATTTCTCTAGATATTTTCTTACGAAGTTTTGTTATGATCTTAACTGCCCCCGGTTTGGCGGGCAGCCGGCAAATAGTTCTAAAAAAATTGCTTTCCACCCCCCGAACGTTATATGTGGGTTACTAAAAATTCCTCCTGTAATTGTACCGCCCCCCAAAAAACATATTTTGGTTCAGGATTTGTTCTATAAATCTCACTAAAGAAGGACCATTTTCATTTTTACTGTGCCGGCTGTTAAAATTAAAGGTCCGCCCTGTTAGGCTGATCTTTGGTTTACCAGCCATAACGATCAAAGTCGAATCGGGGGCCCTTTTAAATAAAGCAATTCAATGAAGCAAACTGGTCCTTTAAAGAGCGGCCATAAACTAGGGCCTGACAATTTGAAAGATCATTTAAGTATTTGAAAAAAAGGGAAATTTTGGGGGTTTTTCGAGCAAGAAGGGGAAAATTCTAGGGAATTCATAACTGTCTCACGTTTTTTTTTATTTTTTTATTGTCTGAATATTCGGGAAAACTAAGCCCATTCCATGCTCCTTTTGCCTGCATAAACTAAACAAAAATTAGGAAAAGCACAAAAATAAAAGTTCTGAATACGGATACCCCCAAAAATCGAAATCATTCCCATGGATAAAGAAAAAACTGTTTCAACATCAAAAACAAAAAACTAGCGCAAAACTTTAAAATAACGGTTTTTAAAATTGTAACAGATCGCCCAGCGGTTCTATCCCGGATTCATAACTTGAATGTTTTCGGGCCCTTTGCAAATGGGGGGAAAAAACTGGGAAAATTTAGAAATCCCAAAAAATTGGAATAACACTGAATTATTAGAATTTGCCAGAAAATATATTTCGAAAAACAGAAACATAGACGAATCCTATCAGTGTGAAAAAAAAAATATATCGATTAGTCGATTCAATTGGGGGAAATTTAATTGTAAAAAGCATCCCAACTATAACTAGTAGTCAAAATAAATTTTCTTGAGCCATCTAGTTTCGTTTGTTGGTGGGGTCATATTGTTCAAGATTCATCAATTGAAATTCCTATTTCTATTAAATTACTTCTATTTTTGAACTTACTTAGTTTCTATTTTTTTCGTAAAAAATAGAGTCTTATAATATATACTGCCTTATGAAAAGAAAAAAAAAAACTTTCTCGTTTTCACTTTCCTTTTTTTTATAAAAAAAAGGGAATTCAAAAAATTTTTTTTTTAAATTTTGAAATAGTCGAAATGGAAATCCATTTATTTTGTTTTCCCAATTTTTTTCTATTTATTCTTATTTTTATTCTTTTTTCTTATTCTATTACTATTTTTTTATTCTATATAGTTTTATTTTATATTGATTTAATCTATATAATCTCTTTATTTTAGATTTTGTTTTGTTTATGACTCGAATCCTCAAACTCAAAGAGGAAGAGTCTTTTTTTTTTTCTCTTTTTTTTTTTTTTTATTGTGATTTAAATTTTATTAGTGATTTAAAATAGAGAAGTAGTCAGATGTGGGAAAATGGCTATAATTTTGATCTCGGAATTTAGGTTTTTTTAGTCTTGGTTATTCTTTTTCTTTTTTTTTTGGGATCCAAAAGAACGTATAGGGAACTTTATTTTTGAATACGTTAAATACTTGTTTTTTTTGCTTTGCTAAGTAAAGCATCCCTGAAATCGAAAAGGCCTATTTGACAAACTTTCCAATTTTAATTGCAAAATCTTCCCTTTTTTTAAAATCAAACTTCGGTTGTTTTCAATCAAAATAAGTAAGGGGCTGCTAAATTTATGTGATTTTTATTCAATTCGATTTGTGTTAGATTGGTTTAGGTTGGGTCTTTAACCCCTTTCATGTCTAAAATTTTACTCCAAAAAATTATCTAGCCAGAATTTTTTTTGGTATGCTAAAAAGTCAAGAAAAAGGAAAAATTTCTTAAAAAAATTATTTTTCGTTTTATTGTAACTAAAAAAAAAAATTCTTTCATTAAGGAATATGTATATGATGGAATATGTATATGAAATTTGCCAACGAAAATATGAAAAAAAAGGTTTTTTTATCGACTGAGATTGATAAAAAAATTCCCATTGGTTTTTGCAATGTGCTTTTTTTTTTGTTTTATATTTTTGTTCTGGGCGATCCCCCCTGAGGAGATTGTGGGGAAAGGTTTTTTCGATAAATCAAAACCCGTAAACGCCCGTTACAAAACAAGAAAGAATAGTTTCAGGGAAAAGAAAACTATACAATTTTTTGTATTTTTTTTATTAATATTTATATATTATTAGTATTTTATTAGGATAATTTAAAAATTTATATATTATTTATATTAGGGTTACGGATGAACCCTTTTGCCTTTGGGTTTAAAAAAAGATCAAAACTGATTATTTTCAAAAAGATTCGAACTGTTTCAAAGACCCAACATGCCTTTTTTTTTTGCATTTGGGCTCTTTCATTAAAAGATGAAATATCAGCTGTTGCCATCTTTTTTTTTCCAATAAAATAAAAGTTTGGTCCTGTGCCGGATTTATTTTTTTTATTTCGGGGGGTTTGGAGCCCCTACCCAAAATGTTAAAAAAAGGGTTATCTTGACTAGGTTGCTTCTTGCCGAGTCAACGTAAGTTAAATGAGTTTTATTGCCCCGCCTGCCTAAAAAAAACCCCAAAAATGAAACTTTATACACCCTTTGTTTAAGGGCGAAAAGAAAAATTTTGAGGTCCCCTTTTATCATTTGTCTACTTGAGTAGACTGGGGATTTACCTTATCAAAATTTTCAAAATCAGAAGGGGTTCTATTTGAAGCTTAAACAGGTACCGAATCGGACCCGGGAAAACCCCCTTTTCAGATCAGGCTATTGTTTTTTTTTTTTTTTGTTCCTAAACATTATGGGTAAGCATCCATTTTTAATAAGAAAAATTCTTTTGATTCTGATGTGATGAAAATCCTCTGAAAAACTTTTGGGGCACGTGGGAAAGGGTGCTCACCCGCGAGTATAGCCTTGTGTTTGTTATACATAATTTTTTATGTAGATAATTTCTTGTCAGATAAAAATTTGTACATTTCAAAATACATTCTTTGATTGGTATTTTTAGAAGGAATATTGGATTTTAACCATCGATGGGTTTGGGTTTGAGTTCCTCTTGATCTCTTTTTTGATGTGAATGACCTACTTAACTCAGGGGTTAGAGTTTGCTTCTCGGCGGGTCATTGGTCAATCCAATAGTAGGTGAACTTATTAGATACCCTGACTTGGTATTAAAAAGTCTTTCTGACCCCCTTTTTTTATTGATTTTCCCTCCTATTCTATTTAATTCAATTCAAATTGAATATTTTTTATTGCTTTGAACCATCCCATTCCATTGCTTTTTTTTTTTTTTATTGTATTCAATCGGAAAAAAAAAAAAGGGGGTATAAACAGAACTTGTTTTTCAGAAATTCCTTTAATTATTCGACGCACCCACCCTTAGTTATAAATGGGGGTTTAGAGCTTCCTCGGTCCTTTCTCGTTGAGAGCTAGATTTGCCTCAATTGTTTGTCTCTTTCCTTCCGCTTTCCTTAGTTGCTTCCGCTAGTTCAAGGTTTCCTGAGCTTTTGTGGTCCCATGTCATACCCTTTTCTGCGTCATTTACTAAAATTTGTGATCTCATTATTGCCTATTTTAGCAAAACCGCCCTCAGAGCCCGTTAGCCATTGGTCGTTAAGGCGTATTCTCAATATCCCATTTCAGCTGTGGGATGGGGGCGTGATTTGCTAATACGCCAATTTTTTTCCGCTTTAGAGATAAAAAGAATTTCTTTCACTTCGAAACCCAAACAAATTTGATTGGAGTTAGTACACAAAGATTTAGGTCATTTCTTTAATTTACTCCCATTTTGTTCGTAGCCTTCGAGTAGCTTATTTGTGTTACCTACCAAATAAAAGGCTTGTTCGGAGCTATTAATTCTCCGGAAAGGATCAAAATTTTAAACCCCCCTATTTTTTCTGCTAGGCCGACATATTCCCAGGGGAAACCGGTAAATTTTGCTACGAAAAAAGGGTTGTGATAAAAACGTCAATTTTTCGTCTCTTGCTACGGTTAAGCGTCTTTCGGATAATTCTCCCAACCCCCGGGAGCTATAATGTCCTGAAGTTCTTTGGTAACGTTGTTTTAAATTTGCTTAAATTTGCGAGTTTCATAATGTTCCTCACCAACGATTCGAGGGTTTGGGGCATGTTGACGTTGAATCTAAAGGATCGACTGTGGATAGTCCTTTTGCAGCTAATCCTCTTGATAGTAGGGGTCGGTCTAAATGGGCAAATGTCGTAGCAGGGCGGGTCGGTAAATCTCTGAGGTACTAAACTGCTTGAAAGAAATTTGGATCCCTTTTTGGTAGAAGTAATTCTTTCTTGTAAAAATCCCCTTTCGGTACTAAGGGTGGGTTGAAACCCCCAGCGGAAGGCATTTACCCCTAAGGCGGTACTTTAGATCCTGCTTTGGGCGAAGGAAGTATTGTGTAAATAGAAATACGTCTTTTCATTAAATTCCCAAATATTCGCCATGTTAGGGCAGTCAAACCCCCTCTCATACGAGCTCCGGGAGGTTCATTCATTGCCTGATAGAGCTACTTTTGTTCTGCAATATTTGTTCATTAATTACTCCCGGGTTCCTTCATTTCCCTGTAAAGATCATTTTCCCTTTACGGGTTTCGTTCACCTACTGCCAAATAGGGTACGCCCCCCCGAGCTTTAGCAAAGTTTTTGATAATTCCTAATAAGTACTGTTTTTCCCCCCCCCGCCCCCCCGGGTTGTCCCATTTTTCCGCCCCGGGGATAAGGGGGCTAAAAGTTACTCTTTAATTCCCGTTTCAAAAAAAAGATAATTTTGTATCTAACTGTATAAAGGCGGGGCGATCTATGAATAGGAGATGTTGTACGAGTATTCAGGTCCTAAATCATCAATAGGCTCCAAGCACGTTGAAAATTCGTCCTAGAGCGCTCCCCGGGCTGGAACCTTTGAGGAGCTCCCCTATCAATCACTTCGATTCCTCTCATTAGACCTCTGACATATAGCTACAGCCCTAAATGATTTTTTCCCAAAATTGTTTTACCTCACAGGTTACATAATTTCTTGACCAAAAAAATTCTGCCTTTTAATACCAGAGCGTTATAAATTTAGGCATCTTTCCCCGGGGGGAAAAGCTAATCCAGTACCGGGACCAATGATTTGAGCTATGGGTCCCCGGTTTTTTTTTTCAAATGTGGAAAATCTGGGGGCCCGAAGTAGTGGATTGATTTCATAATAATAAAAAAATGAAAAATTTTTGAATCTTTTACGAAAAAATTTTTGAATCCAAAAAAATGTTCGATAGCAGTTGATCAGTTAATTCAATAATTAATGTTAATTAAAAGTTAAATTTAACACTCGATTTTTTGTGGTACCGTCAAATGAAACCAATTCCATTTATTTTTTTTTTTTATTAAGTAAATTTTTAAAATAAAACGACCCATTTTTAAAATATCAATGGTGAAATAAAAATCTTGAGCTTTTTAGAAAGTGTTTATTTGTCTATCATTATAAACAATAACATGATTTTTATGGGTTCGAACCTAAACTCTATTTACAATTCATTATTTTTATCTCTGGGCCTTATTTTTTTTTTTAGCGGATTCATTTTGTCCAGCCCTTTTTTTTTTTTTTCTATCTAATGGATACAAATTTTTCCCCTTTTCCCTTAGGATTTACTTACAACGTTCTCACTGCAAGAGTCAATTTCTTATTATTTAGATTTGATATTTTGATTCAAAAAAAATAAGGGATTAGAAACCAAAACAAGAGTTGGGTTGCGCCATATTATGAAGAGTTCAATTATGATTATTTGGCGAATTTAAATACCATGGTCTAATAAAGACCCTTATGATTGTTTTTAAGATTAGTTAAAAAATTTTTTGAAAGTTCCTGTGAAAACTTTCATTAAATCCGAATTTCTGTGAGTAGACCCTTTTTGTTTTTGAGAATTCTTAATTCTGAGTTTTAGGGAGGGACTTATGTCACACAAAAGAGACTAAAGCAAGTGTTGGGTTCAAGCTGGTGTTAAAGTTATAAACTGACTTTTATATCCCGGTTCAAAACCCAAAAAACTGATATCTTGGCGGGATTCCCAAATAACTCCTCAAAACCGGAGTTCCGTGGGAATCAGGGGCTGCGTGGTGCTGAATCTTCTACTGGGACATGGAAAACTGTAGGACCGTGGGCTTACCGTTTGACGTTTAAAAGGGAAAAGCTCCACATCGAACCCTTTTGTGGAGTAAAAATCAAATTTTATTGTTGTAGCTTTCCCCTTAGACCTTTTTTTAGAAGGTTCTGTTACTAATATGTTTACTTTTCCCTTGTGGGAATGTATTTGGGTTAAAGCCCTGCGCGCTCTCGTTGGGGATCTGCGAAATTCCCATTGCCTTTATTTTAAAAACCTTCCAAGGCCCTCCCCAGGGATCCAAAATTTGGGGAGTAATTTTAAAAAGTTGGCCGTTCCCCCTTTTTGGGGTGTACTATTAAACCCTTAAATTGGGGTTATCCCCTAAGAATACGGTTTGAGAGTTTATGAATGTCTTTGTGGTGGACTTGATTTTACGAAGGATGATGAGAAAAGTGAACTCCAACCTTTTTTGCGTTGGAGGACCGTTTTTTATTTTTTGCGAAGGGAATTTTTTTTAAAACACAAGCTGAAATGGTGAAATCAAAAGGGCATTACTTGAATGTCTGCAGGACATGTGAAGAAATGATGAAAAAGGGGCTGTATTTGCCGAGAATTTGGGAGTTTCCCATCGTAAGAAAAGACTACTTAACGGGGGGTTCACTGCAAATACTAGCTTGGTATTTTTTGCCGAGATAATGGCCCCACTTCTTCATACCCCGTCAATGCATGAAATTTTTTATAGACAGAAAAAAACATGGTATGCCTTCCGTGTACTAGCTAAAGCCCCTTTCGTTGTTGGTGGGTATGTTCACGCTGGTACCGTAGTAGGTAAACTTGAAGGTGAAAGAAATTTCTTTGGGTTTTTTGATTTAATACGTGATGATGTTATTGAAAAAATCGAAGGCCCGGTATTTATTTCACTCAAGATTTGGGGCTTTTACCCGGGGTTCGCCCCTGGCTTTGGAGGTATTACGTTTGGATTGCTGCTCTGACCAAATCTTTGGAGTGATTTTCCCTACTGCAATTCGGCGGGGGAACTTTAGGACCCTTGGGGAAATGCACCGGGTGCCTTTCTAAAACGAGTGGTTTGAAGCATGTGTAAAAGCTGTAATGAGGGGCGTAATCTTGCTCGTGAGGGAATGAAAAATTTTCCCTGGGTAGCAATGGAGTCCTGAACTAGCTCGTTGTGAAGTATGGAAGGAGTCAAAATTTTTAAATTCCAAGCAATGGATACTTTGTAATCCAGTAATTTCCCCTTCGTTCTCTTAAAATTTAATTGTAATTTAAAAAAACTGGCCAATCTTTTACTAAAAGGATTGAGCCCAATCCAAAGATTCTATTATTATTATATTTTAATTTTAAAAACATAAAATTTATCTAGTATCCAAGAAAAAAAAATAAAAACTAAACAACGAAAATGTTCTATTTTTTTGTTGGCTTGGATCCCCAATAAATTCCCGGATTTTAGGATTGGGTATTCTTTTATATCCCTTTTTAGTTGGATCATGAATTCACAACCTTCAACCCCTCCCGATATTGCCTTTTCGTTCCATGTTCTATGTATATGTAATAGAAAAATTTTTTCTATTTGTATAGACGAGATTTTACGAAAAAGTTTCATAAGAGGGAACTATTTTTTTTTTTTTCGGGTGCGAAAATGACTAAGTGACGGCTCTTATTGTCATTTCCGATATATTATAGTGAAGTAATTTCTCCCGGGTTTTCAAAAATTTTCAAAAGAGAATCAACTCCCTCATTTTTTTTTTTTTAAAACTATTCTTTTTTTATTTTATTAGTTTAATTCCCCAATATTGGGGTTATTTCTGATGCAAAAAAATATTCAATGATTTTTTATCGAAAAAACTATTCATCTTTGTATTTTCAGTATAAAAAAAATAGGGGCAAAAAAGCTCTATGAAAAAATGTTGGGTTTAATTGACGTTGTTAAGGGTAAATTAGAATACAGGTGTGAGCTAAAGTAAAACAATCGATAGCTTGGTCCCATTTAAAATACCAGGTAAGGAAAATCCCGGGTTTTAAAAACAATACGTATAAAAAATTCATAGTTCTAGTTACAGTTGTTGTCATTTCGGGGGCATCGGGACTTCGTAATTTATCTCTGACGCACCTTTTTTTTTAGAGTAGAAAAAGGGATATTTATTCCTATATTTTAATATTTAAAAACAAATTTTTTAGTTGACAACGATCCTTCTTTACCAAGTGAAATAGAAAGTTCTTTTTTTGTTTTGGGAAATTTTTGGTTATCTGAAGAATGGATCGAGAAAGGGCGATTCCACTTGTCTTTCCCCGTATGAGGGCTAAAAACAGTTGGAATAAACACTTAATCTTGCATTGGCTCTTATTTTCGTTCTCAAATCTTATTTTAGGTTCCCTTTTAAGTGGTAGTGACAATTCCCGTGACCCTTCCATTTTAGTTACTTTGTAGTGAAAGTGGAATTTGTAATGCAAAGGGGAGTTTCCAGTTAAAAATAGCGGGGGAAAGCTATTGATTTCCCGTAAGAGAAAAATTTACTGATTTGATTTAACTCAAAAATTAGGCATTTGTGGGTTCAATGCGAAAAATTTTTATGGATTAAATTTTAAAAAATTTTTTTAAGTCAAAAAAAGATTTTTTTTGAACAATGTGGTTCATTTAAAATGGTTGTTCGATCGAATGAACTTTCGATTGATTAGGTATTGGGATCCTTGGTTTAAGACATGGTTTTTCTGGATCCTATTGGATTTCATGGATTTTATTCAGGGAAGAACCTTTAAAGTCGTTTGATTCTTATCAAATAAAGACAGGGGTTTAACCCAGGCTGTTCAAACAGGTACCCGGTGTCAATTGGGGATTCCCTAAAATTTGGCTTTTTGGATTTTCAGTTTAGGGGGGTGCATGGGGTCCGTAGTAGGCGAGAAAATCACGCGTTTGATTGGTATGCGCCCAAAAATTTTTACCTCTTTTATAGTGTGGCTTCCGGAGGAGACGTATGCAAGAAGGAAATTTGGTTGATGCAAAAGGCAAAAATTTTGTGCTTTATATGTTATCAAGCAAATAAAAAAATTATTTATGTATCAATCCTTAAAACTCCTACACGGTGGGGTGACGGTGTTTTGGGATGTTGGGGGGATATCATTATTTCCGAACTAATGCATACAATTGCATTTGCCGTTTTAAAAAGTAATTGAACAAACATTGAAAAAGACGTACCCGGGAATTCACAAGCGGCTGAAAATTTTTTTCCATAAGGGGTTATTCGCCCAAAACGTAACGTTAAAACCCTTTAAAAGGGGGTTCTGAGTGAGTTATTTTAAATTCACGCCCTTTTTTTCCCTTTTAATTCAAAATTTATTAAGTGGGTCCTTAAGTAAAATTTTAATTAATTTTTTAAATTATTTGATTTGTAGCGAAAAAAAGAAATTTTTCCGAATCAAAATCAACATTTTGGAATGTTTTTTTTTTCTTTCGTGAATAAGATTGAATTTGAAATTTTTATAAAGAATCATAGGATAATTCTTTTTTTTAACCCATATTCCGATTATTTCAGAAACCTTTTTAACAAGAAAAAAAAAAGAAAAAATTTTTCCTTTTTATAAAATTTAAATTTGGCAAAGGAAAAAAAACTGAATTCATCCCTTTTTGCTGCGTTGCCTATGTAAAAATTAATTTCCAATATAGAAAATTCAAAAGAGATAGGTATTTTTATTATCTCCCAAGTCCCTTTTTAAATTTTAACGAATCTTTCAGGAATTTTTAAAAAATTTTTAGTTTCCAATTAAAATTTAAATTAAAAGATAAAAATAATTATCATACAAATTATCATAATATATTTTTTTTTCTTAGAAAGACGAATAAGTCGATTTTAAATTTACATTTTTTGCCATTAATAATTTTTAATACTCCTTAGTTTTACTTAGTATAAATTTTAAAACGAATTCTAAATGTTATCTTTTTTAAAAGGTACAATATTAAAACGAAAAGGGACCATTCTATGGGCAACTCTCAACGACTTAAACTTACCCCCATTTTTGGCCTTTCGTGGGAAGTATTTCCGGCAATTTCAATGGGTTCTTTTTCTTTATGTTCAAAAAAACAAAATTTTTTTTGATTTTATGGGTCAAATCTCATTATTTTTTTTTCAAGACTTGATAATATTATTTTAAGAAATATGGTATAACGTGCGTTCCTTGAACTAAAAAAAGGAGCTCTTATGTATGCGTAAAAAGATGAGTAAATGATTATAGCTAGTTTCAAATAGATCGGAATCCCGGGAATGTCTTTAAAAAGTGAAATCAACGTATTATATGTATGTAGATATTTAGGAGATCTAAAAGGGGGATTCAATTTTTTTGGCCTAACAATTAGATGAATTTTTCCTAAAAAGGGTTTCATCAGAATAGCGCTAGTTGATGGAGGGTTTTCGGAAAAAAAAAAAAAGGAAAGTCAAATTCATTTGAAAATTTTTTTTTCAATTCAATAAAATGCAACCGGATTTGTTGAGGGCGATCAGACATATTGGTAGAAAATTATGTGGGGTCTCGAAAAAAAAGAATTTCTGCTGGGCCCTTTTTCCTTTTTTTGGTTCTTAGGATTCGTATTGGTTGGAGCTTCGAGTTATCTCGGTAAGAATTTGATATTTTTGTTCCGCTAGCAAAAAATTTTTTTTTCCACAAGGGATCGTGGTCTTTTTACGGGATCGCAGGTCTCTTTTTTAGTTCCTATTTTTGGGGGCACAATTTCGTGGATTTCGGTGTTGGGTATGATCGGTTCGATAGAAAAGAAGGAATGTCGATTTTCGTTGGGGATTTCCTGGAAAAAAAAATCGTCGCATTTCCTACGATTCCCTATGAAAGATATTATCCCTAGAATAGAAGTTAAAGAGGGGATTTAGCTGTGTGTCCTTTATATGGAAATCAAGGACAGGGGGGGGCCCTTCCTTTGACGCGTACTGATGAGATTTGATCCGCGGAAATTGAGCAAAAAAGCTTTTTGAATTAGCCCATTTTTGCGGTTTCGTTGAAGTATTTTGAAATGAACTGAAAAATTTAAAATTTTTTTTTCCGCGGCAAGGAAAAAAAACAAGAACTCAAAAATTTTTAGTTTTTTTTTGAACGTTTATTCAAACCAAAATAGAGTTCAGACAGCATAAAAAGAAATTTTTTTATCACAAATTTTTTTTTTATTTTGTGGATGGAAATTTAATCCCAATCAATTCAGTAAAAAAAAAAATAAACAAAAAAAATTCATTCTTTTCAAAATTTGGAATTTTGAATTTCTTCTTTTTTTTTAAATATTTAATATGATTATTTTAGTTCAATGGAAAATAAAAATTCTTTTTTTTAAAACAACTTTTTTTTTTTACTTTCTTTTTTTTTGGGTTTTTTTTTGGGAAAGTTGATTTTAAGGAATTTTCTGAATGCGATCTTAATTTAAAAAATAGAGAATCCAAAATTTTCCTAAATAATATTATACCGGATCTATGAATTTGTTGAAAGCAATTCTTGGTGAAATTCCGAATGTAACTTACAGAGTATTCTTTAGACATTCACAGATGCTTCCAAGAAATTGAAGTATCTCATTTGAATCTTGTTTTTCATCCAACCAAACGAAAGGGTATCTTTTCGAAGTTATTTCAAAAGGTAACCATAACTTCATTAAAAATAGGATATTTCATAGGTAATTTCCTTATCGACTAGTTAAGAATATTCCGTTAAACGACGAGTTTTCAAATTACAGTCAACAGTTAAACATGCAAAAATTTATTTCTCCATACAACTCAATCTGTTTGAACATAGACTGCTCAAGATTTAAAAATTGAATGGTTAAAATTGATATTAAGACATCCGGGTTGTATATAAAGAATGTATCGTAGCAAAATGAAATTGAGATTCTTACTGTAACCCATTTAAGAATCCACCATCCCCAGAAATGTTCGCTAGAAAAAATTAAAGTTCAATTGATCCCAAAAAAATTGAGTAGTTTCATGAATGCTTATTTCGAATAACATCTTTAATATTCGAAGGCTAATTATATTGGGAATGAAGAAATGATTTAATCTTGTTACAAAATCTAATAATTTGATCAAATAAAAAAGCTTTTTATCTTTTTACGATAATTCGTATCATATCCCTGCTTGAAATATGATTGGATGTATAAAGATTTGGCTTTACACAATTCTAATTATGGTCTTTTCTTTTGCAAATTGAATAAATAAATTTTTAAAGGTAAAAGGGGTACCGATCCACGTAGTTTAACTCTTGAAGACTGAACTAACTAAGAATTGTTTGAAAAGCAAATTTAGGATATTTCCAACACTGCACCAGGCGGATTCCAAACCCATTTCATAATAATTGTTGCGTAATAAAGAAAGGGTTTTAAAAATTTAAA
>JBBMOL010002921.1:0-19990 GCA_037954665.1 Laguncularia racemosa
AATTCAAAAATAAATTCAAGATTATCACGTGGAAAGTAGCCGTTATGTTTTCTCCATATATAAAGTGTTTAATTCAAATGAAAAAAAGAGTGAAGAACGTTGAAAAAAACAGAAAAAAGGAACGTTGTTGAAAGAAAAATACATACGAGAAGAAAAGACTCATACATCTTCAAGCAAAAATCTTTACATATATATGTGATCTAGAGGAAATATGATATTCCTCATTGATGTTGTTGAGATTTCTTTCGTGAATAAGGAATTGTTTGTTATTTCATCACTGTGGTTGAGTGATTAGCTTAGTGAAGAAGCTAGAAAGACTCAACAGTGAGACTTTGCCTTGAAGAGGCTTATGTTGTATATCTTCAATTTGTTGATATAGTGAAATACAACCGGTATAGACAACTGGGACCCCGGCATGGAGCTGGAAGAGAGGACTGATGCTCGAGGCGGAACCTCTATAAATATTTGAGCATTCTATTCTTCTCTACTTTTATTTACTGCACATTATTGTTCTTCATTATTGTTATTCACGTGATTTTATTAGTCAAGAGTTTTGGTTGACTTGCGAAAAAAGTGAAATTTTAAGTAATTAATCAATTCACCCTCCTCTTGATTAATCTAATTGGGACCAACAGTTTTATGTTCTCGCAACATGGGCTTATTATATTTTGTGGTTGTTAAACGTGTTTTTGTGGATTGGTGTTGTTGAAGGAGTGTGTTGTAGTTTGTGGAAGTATACTTCATCAAATCACAAGCATGTCAAACGATAGTGTTAGTGGGGGAATTGGCAATGAGGCCAATAGCCAGGTTGGTGGAGGCCAGGGTCATAACACTGCAGGTAGAAGGACTTTGGAAGAACAACTGCATGACCTTTCTACTATTGTTGCTACTTTAGCAACTAAGATTGACAGGATGACATTACCACAACCACCAGTGGTAAACCCTCAAGCACTATTATGGATAGCTCTATAGAACCTCTAGAGAGAAGGAGTAGGAGGAGGAGGAAACTTAGGCAGAATGATGGAGGGAGATCATCACCCCTATAGGGAAGATCATCACCCCTATATTAGCAATGAGGCTAATAGCTAGGTTGGTGGAGGTCAGGGTCATAACATTGTAGGTAAAAGGACTTTGGAAGAACAACTCCATGACCTTACTACTATTGTTGCTACTTTAGCAACTAAGACTGACAGGATGACATTACCACAACCACCAATGGTAAACACTCAAGCACCACTATGGGTAGCTCCATAGAACCTCTAGAGAGAAGGAGTAGGAGGAGGAGGAAACTTAGGCAGAATGATGGAGGGAGATCATCACCCTTATAGGGAAGAGAGGGATGACAATTTTGGGGTTAATCCTTATCTAAATAGGGATTTCAAGCCACCTAGGGGATTGGAATATGTGAAGTTGTAGATGCTTTCCTTTGATGGTAGGGGTTTAACTGATGATTATATGGACTGGGAGGATAAGGTTGAGGGTTTCTTTAAATGCTATGAGATTGATGACAATACCCGAGTCCAACTAGCTGCTATTGAGTTCATAGGGTATGTCACCTTATGGTAGAAAAATCTAGTTATCAGTAGGCGTAGGGATGGTGAAGCTGAAATTCAGACATGGAGGGATATGGAGAGGGTTCTGAGAAAGAGATTCATTCCTGAGCACTACAGGCATGAACTGTTTATGTGTCTTTAGACCTTGAGGTAGGGAAGCAAGACAGTCGATGACTATGTGCAAGAGTTTGAGACCCTAATGATTAGATGCGGGTTAATTGAGCCTCTAGAGCAAACCTTAGCACACTTCGTCTCAGGGTTGAAATATGAGATAGTGTGTATAGTTAAGCTATAGAGGTATAGTACACTTGATGAGGCTATTCAGTTAGCCTTGAAAGTGGAGAGGTAGAGGCGATCTAACTTATTCAAGATTCCAAATAGCAGGCCCAGTACTACTACTAAGGCTGTGGGAACTGATGGTCGATCAGGAGGACCAAAGGTAGTAGGTGAGACAGTGAGGGTAGTAGATAGAGCTACCCCCAACACAAATAGGGAAAATATGACCTTTGGAAAGGATAAAGAGGTAATAGCACCAATCGTTAGGCAGACTATTCGAGGAGCTACTAGTGGGAAAGTACGCCAAATTAAATGCTTTAAATGCATGGGATTTGGGCATATGGTGGCATAGTGTCTTAATAAAAGGGTCATGACTGCTATGGAGGGTGTTGGAGAGGAGGTTGAGGATGAGAAGGAACAAGTTGAGCCTGTAGACCTATCTATAGCATTGCAGGAATACTATGATGATCAGACTGTAGAAACACATGAGAAGGGTACTGGTGAATAGTATTTACCCTTAATGTGTTGCGCAGGGGTCTGACTTTATTGCCTGATGCTAGAGATAAACAGAGGGAGAACATATTCCACACTTCTTGTAGGATTAGAGGTAACCTTTGTGTACTCATCATAGATAGTGGTAGTTGCACGAATGTTATATCTTCTACACTGGTAAACAAATTACAATTATCTAACTTGCATTGGTTGGAATCAAGGTTGTATGCATGTTACACAAAAGGCAAAGGTGCTTGTGAGTGTTGGGAAGAAATATTATGTTGAGATGTTGTATGATGTGATCCCCATGTGTGCTTCCCATTTACTATTGGGTAAGCCCTGGATGTTTGATCGAAAGGTGTTACATGATGTCTTCAGATACACCTACATATTTCGTATGGGAGGATCTCGAATAGTACTAGTACCTATGTCTCCATCTGAGGTACACAAATTCCAAGAGCAGGTTAGGACTACTTTAGTTTCATCTAGTAATCGGGAAAACATGCTAATAGAGATATCTGGGTTCAGTATAAGAAATGACCCTCTAGATTTAAGGGCAAATCTTTTAGAGGCCCGGGGATTTAGATGGACATGGAACTTGATTTGGATGATGATCCAAATCACTTATATTCATACTTGTTTTCTTTATCAAATAAATGTTTGAATGATAATCTAACAGGTATAATGATATTTCTTCACAGGATGCCAAATGAATCTCACTGTTGGTCAATTAGGGACATCATCGGATTCTCATCCAATGGCTCGCTGTGATCAACATTGCCTCGATGCATCGACTCTTTGAAGATTATTAATTTTGTACTTGTAATTATTTTCTTTGGACTATTTATGTTATAAGTTTTTGGGACATTTTTTTTGGTTGTAATTGGTGTTTTAGGACCGACCAACTTAAAGTGGCATAGTTGTAATTTTGTGGACATTTTAACCTTAAAGGGAGCAAGTATAAATACTTGCTTAAGTAGGGTTTTGAGGAGATTAGACTTGAAATTTGCAGCAAAACTTTTCATGAGAGATTAGGGCTTCCTAAGATTTCATAGGACTCTTATCAATTTCAATCTAATTGAAATTGTGGTGAGTTGCAACCTAGTGAATTGTGAGTTATATCAATTCCTTAAGTTGATTTCCTTTTCATCACTAGTGTGTAATATCTAGGGTTGATTAGATTGGTTCTTATTGATATGATTTTAGCGTCACTTGTGATCCAAAATCCTTTCATGTAATGTTATCTAATTGATTGGTTTTATCTCTTGATATTGCCTTCAATTTTATCTTATATTATTTTGTGTAGAATTCCATTGTGTTGAGGAGGAGTTCATGGTTTATGTGTTAGTGTTATTGATTGGGATTTTATTGGAAATTAAATTGAGTTCTTGATTCATTTGAGCAATAGCATCATTGTGGTTTTAATCATCATTGTTTTCATAAATTTAATCACCTTCAAAGTTTAGGGTTCATGCCGTTTGTTCCAATTTTGAACCGGTTTTGATCTTGTGATTAGAAGTTGTTCAATTGGATTATTTGCATATGCTTAGAGACCCTCTTAAGCATATCATGGTGCTTAGCCTATTCAATAGAGTACGCCAAAAATGGCTCAAAAAGTTTACATCCCTATCACTCACAATGGATTTAGGCAAACCATGTAATTGTACAATCTCCCTAAAGAACAAGTTAGCAATATGTCGTGCATCATTAGTTTTAGAAAAGCAATGAAATGAGCCATCTTACTAAACCTTTCAACAACAACAAATATGCTATCTTTACCACTTTGAGATCGTGGTAACCCTAATATGAAATCCATAGAGATGTTAGTTTAAGGCTAATTAAGTACAAGCAATGGAAGATATTCCACATGGGGCATCACTCTAGACTTAGCCTTTCTATATGCAATGCACTTATCATAAACATTTTGTACATGATGTTTCATCTTAAGCCAATAAAAATGTTTATGCAAAATGTCTAAAGTTTTTCTAATACCAAAGTGTCCCATTAAATCGCCACTATGTGTCTCCTTTACCAATAGTTCACGTATGGAACTTTTTGGCACACATAACCTATCTTTCTTAAATAAATACCCATCATGCCTCTAAAAGTTCGCATATCCAGATTCAGAACAAGTAACCTAAATTTGATCAAAATCAGCATCATTCTCATACAATTCTTTCATGCATTCAAATCCAAGTAGTTTAGTATGTAAAGAAGTCAAAAGAGAGTACCTTCGAGATATTGCATCAACCACCACATTTTCCTTCCCTTGTTTGTATTTAATCACGTGTAGAAAGGTCTTGATGAACCCCAACCACTTGGCATGCCTCTTATTCAACTTACCTTGAGTTTTTAGGTACTTAAAACTCTCATGATCTAAATGAATGATGAACTCCTTAGGCCATAAGTAATGTTGCCACATTTGCAGTGTCATTACTAACGCATACAATTCCTTGTCATACATTGAGTAGTTTAAAGCAACACCATTGAGTTTCTCACTAAAGTATGCGATTGGTTTGGAATCCTGCATCAATACACCACTAATACCTTTCCCGGATGCATCACATTCAATCTCAAATACTTTCTCAAAATTAGGCAATACTAATAAAGATGCGTTAGTTAACTTACCTTTCAGAGTTTGGAATGCCTGCTCATGCACTTCAGTCCACTTGAAGTCGACATTCTTCTTAACAAGGTCATTGAAAGGAGCAGCTATGGAACTAAAGTCCCTCACAAATCTCTTATAAAAACTTGCTAAGCCATGGAAGCTCCTGACCTCATTAGCATTCTTCGATGTTGGCTACTCCCAGATCGCCTTTACCTTCTCCTCATCCATGACTATCCCATTTGCACCTACAACAAAGCCAAGAAAAACCAAAACTTCCATACAAAAAGTGCACTTTTTAAATTAACATACAATTAGTTTTCCCTCAAAACTGATGGGAATCTTTCTAGTAACCTAGATAGATAAGGAACTTGATTTGGACGATGATCCAAATCACTTATATTCATACTTGTTTTCTTTATCTAATAAATATTTGAATAATAATCTAACAGGTATAATGATATTTCTTCATGGGATGCCAAATGAATCTCACTATTGGTCAATTAGGGACACTATCAAATTCTCATCCAATAGCCAGCTGTGATCAACATTGCCTCGACGCATCGGCTCTTTGAAGATTATTATTATTTTGTACTTGTAATTATTTTCTTTAGACTATTTATTTTGTAAGTTTTTGGACACTTTTATTTGGTTGTAATTGGTGCTTTTAGGACCGGCCACCTTATAGTGACATAGTTGTAATTTTGTGGACATTTCAACCCTAAAGGGAGTAAGTATAAATACTTGCTTAAGTAGGGTTTTGAGGGGACACACTTGATATTTGCAGCAAACATTTTCATGAGAGATTAGGGTTTCCTAAGATTTCATTGGACTCTTCTCAATTTCAATCCAATTGGAATTGTGGCGAGTTTACAACTTAGTGAATTGTGAGTTATATCAATTCCCTAAGTTGATTTTCCTTTTCATCACTAGTGTGTAATATCTAGGGTTGATTAGGTTGGTTCTTATTGTTTTGATTTTGGCATCACTTGTGATCCAAAATCCATTCATATTATGTTATCAATTGAGTGGTTTTATATCATTATATTGCCTTTAATTTGTCCTATATTGTTTTGCATGGGATTCCTTTGTTCAAGAGGAGTTCACGGCTTTATGTGTTGGTGTTATTGATTGGGATTTTATTGGAAATTGAATTGAGTTCTTGATTCATTTGAGCAATAGTATCATTGTGGTTTTAATCCTCATTGAATTTGTAATTCAGATCACCTTCAAACTTTAGGGTTCACGCTAATTTGTTTCAATTTGAACTGGTTTTGATCTTGTGATTAGGAGTTGTTCAATTGGTTTATTTGCATATGCTTAGATCCCTTTTTAAGCATATTAAAAACATTAAATACACACTGTAGATGCTGAACATGATCATCTAATGTCCTGTTGTAAATTAGGATGTCATCAAAGTAGACAACAACAAATTTCCCAATAAATTGATGCAAAACATGATTCATTAGCCTCATAAAAGTGCTAGGTGCGTTTGTTAACCCAAAAGGCATTGCCATCCATTCATATAACCCATGTTTAGTTTTAAAAGTAGTTTTCCATTCATCTCCCTCTTTCATACAAATTTGGTAATAGCCATTTTTTAAATTAATTTCGGATAATAAATAGGCACCATACAATTCGTCAAGTATATCATCTAATCTAAGAATATGATCTCTGTACTTAACTGTTATCTTGTTGATAGCTCGACAGTCGACACACATTCGCCATGTCCCATCCTTCTTAGGAACCAAGATGATAGGAACTAAACATGGACTGAGGCTTTCCTTTACAAAGCCTTTCTCCATCAATTCATCAACCTGCCTCTGAATTTCCTTTTCCTCCTCTGGATTACTTTTGTAAGCTGGTCAGTTAGGAATAGATGCACTTGGTAAGAAATCAATTTGATGCTCGATACCTCGTAGTGGAGGTAGGCCCTACGGTATTTCTCTAGGAAACAAGTCTTCGCATTCCTACAAAAGAGACACCACCTACTAATTAACGAAGAGTTAATGTCAGTATTAGTAAAATAAATTTCCTTTTACATAAGTACAAGTAGTTGTTTCCTTGCCAATATTGCACTCTTAACCTCACTTTTTCTGGCAATTTTCTCTCCTCTTAATGTTTCAGACTCTTTTCCCTCATGACTCACTAGTGTTTGTTTCTCACTCTTTTCTTTCTTTTCACCCTTCTCTTGCACACTCACTTGTTTCTCTTTGAATTCTTTAGCAATCCTCACTTGATCCTCGCAAGCTTCCCATGGTTTCTATGGAGTTAGAACCACCTTCCTTTTGTTTAGAACAAAAGAATATTGGTTCTTGTACCCATCATATATAGCCTTCCTATCAAACTACCATGGTCGACCTAGTAATAGGTGACTAGCCTACATGGGAACTACATCACACATCACCTCATCATGATAACTCCCTATGGAAAAAGCAATAAGAACCTGCTTAGTCACCTTCACTTCCCTACACTCATTCAACAATTGTAACCGATATGGATTAAGATGTTTCATAGCTTTCAACCGCATCTTATCAACCAATAAGGTCTTAGCAACGTTAGTGCAACTGCCACTATTAATGATCAAGCTACATACCTTATTCTACACATGACACTGGGTATGAAAGATGTGTTCAAGTTGAACCCTTTCACCATTATCCTGCAGTTGAGCACTGAGGACTCGTCTTGTAACATATAGCTTGCCACTCATAGGTCCCTCTAAGTCGACATCATCATACTCCACTGAAGGTGATGTATCATCCTCCTTAGAACTAATACTCTTCACATCTCCATTATCGTGAATGATCATAGCCCTTTGAAGATGCAATATATCCAAATCCTTGACACTTGAAACATTTAATATCACGAGTTCTTGAAGATGGTTTATTGTCAGTTTTACCTTTAAAAGCAACAACTGGACTCTTAGCCTTCAAGTCCTCTTTAGGCTTTGAATCTATAGGATTCTTCTTCTAATTGGACTTCCATAAAGAGTTGAAAGTCACCCCAGACTTGAATTGCTCTTATACTTCAATTCTCTCTCTCTACTTTAATTACCTTATGCAACAAGTCCTCCATATCCAAGTAGTGATGCAAATCCACCATGTCAGCAATCTCCCTGTTCAACCTATTAATGAACCTAGCCATAGTAGCCTCATCATCTTCCTTCACTCTGGCTCTAATCATGGCTATCTCCATCTCTTTATAGTAGTCCTCTATACTCTTGGACCTCTGTGTTAACCCTTAAAACTTCTTGAGCAGATCCCTATGATAATGACTAGGGATAAATCACTTTTGCATAATAGTCTTCATCTCATCCTAGATACTAATAGGTCTCTCTCCATACTTACATCTATTACATACTAGCTGGTCCCACCATACACTGGCATAATATGAAAATTCAACTGCAGCCAATTTAACCTTTTTCTCCTCAACATAATTATGACACTCAAATACATGATTTACCTTTCTCCCTCACTCCAAGTACAACTCTGGATTATTTTTCCCCTGAAATAAAGGCATTTTTATTTTAATACTTCCCAGGTTACTGTCTCGTCTTTGAGTGTTCCCTCTCCCCCTCATATAATTATACTCTCCTCAATCCATTTCTTCACCCTCTTCTATCTTAACTCCTCCCCTCAAGCGTCTACTCACGCCTCGCCTGACAGTAATGCTACTAGACAGTTCCCTACTTCGTTCCATCTTATCCATCCTCTCATGGAATTGTTCTAACTCACCACTTAATATTCTCTTCATCTCCCTCATCAACAAATCAAACATCAATTGATTTTCCCCTCCTCCATTCTCACCTCTAGTTGGACTTTGTCTTGACATATTTCTACAGTTAAGAAAAGAGATTAGTAGCACAAATATAATATATATCTCACAATTCACTTGTGTGTTTCTCATAATAGTATTGTCCTCACAATTCACTCGTGTTTAGCTCATAGTAATAATGTTCTCACAATCCGCTCTTATAATTCTTTGATATGAACTCGGATTGAGAAACTTCCTCAACGCAGACCACTAAAGCAAATCATTAACTAACTATTGGTTCCAAGTTACGGCAAGCAAGGACACAATCATGAATTAATTGGTATGAAAAAGACTTACTATAAATTCGAAAATACAAGCCAAGAGATATCTACCACACAAATTACAAAAGTATACTATTGCACCGAGATGTAATGGAAGATAATGTAATTCAGTTACAATATGGAAAAGGCAAGATAGTGTTGAAGGTAAAAATTGGAAAGTGTATTTATATCACTTGATTATGTGATTTCAAGCATGGATTTTTTTTATACGACTTTCCAAGAACAAGAAACAAGAATTAAAGATTGGATTTCAATTTGCTAAGATAACAAATTATTGTTGTCGATCACCAAATAAACTTTCTATGATTGAATTAGATTTTTTTTTTTTTATATATGAATTTCTAGGGTATGAATAAAAATTGTGGAATGAATGAATAAACAATTAACAAAGGATAGATGTTACTTGATTCAAGAAACCGAAGCTCTGATACCATATGATGTGCAAAACCCTAGGGATATCAAACCTAGAGCCTAGCGATTGTAATTGAAATCAAAATTCCCACGAATCATCTTGAACAAGTTGTAATTTGTAACTAGACCCTAATCACACCTATTGATTGAAACCTAAGCTATCAATGATTTTCCCAAGTGTTTGTGTTGAAGAAAATCATGGAGTTCTTTTCTCAAAGAACAAGAGAGAGCTTTTCCATGAAAAGATATGTTTTCAATAATATGATAATTGTCCTTTGTTTCCACCTATTGCAGTGATATATAATGCTATCACATGAAAAAAGAATATCCTAAGTTTCCAAACATAGCAAAACTAGCCTTCCTTCCTAATGACCGAAATCTTCTAACAAAATATACTAAAACACAAACCAAACAAATAAAACAAATCATAACACATAAAACCAAGTACTTCTCCCTTTTCGGTTCAAGTTTCTTATTTTTCAAACTAATTTATTCTAAGACTTCTATGTCTTTGCATCCCTCCATGGAAACGTGAATCAAGTTGATAAATGTTGGTTCTCCTTTAGTATAACTTAGTTCCTTCACTTGTAGGTTCATGAATAATCCTTGTAAAGCTTCATTCATCTGCTTAGCTCTAGTTCAGGTCATTAGGCCTCCAATACCTTGCAATGGATCTTGGGATTTTAGTTCCTTCCTTTTAGATGCTAGTTGATCCTCATCAATAATAATAATAATAATAATAATAATAATAATAACAATAATAATAAAAGAGTCGTTGAATTAAGAGAATGAAATGATGAATGGGAGTGTGGATTGTAATGATGTAGATTTAGCATTTGTGATTGATAACCATGTGGTGTGTATTAGTGGTCAAGTTTTTATAAATTTTAAGATTTTGATGATTGAGGGATGGAATAGGTGGTTGGTGTGGTGAGGTAAGTTAAGATATTGGAAGGGTGCACATTTGGTTGCCTTGTTGGTTCTTGAATGGAGATGATTGAGCACTTGAGTAATGGATTGACTCGGTTATTATTGAGGAATTATAACTGTAGATTAATCTTAGGTTGTTGATATGATGGTTGATGAGATTGGGCTGTACTATACTATTATTGATCTCACCTCGTATGTTGATTCATTTTTTAAAATTTATTTCTTTATGATTTTGTTTATCTTGTTTGCTTGATTTTATATGGTTGGTCCAATTTTCCTTACTTTATCCATGATGTGAAATGCTTTATTCTTCTTGTTGTGGTGAATGTAAATATAAAGTGTGAATTGTTTTACTTATGGGATTGACTTGGCTTCTTTTTGTTTGCCCTTGAAGTTGTGTTCCTTAAATGTTTTAATAGTTTATTATGTTGAATGTGAACTAGCTTGTAATTTTATATTGTTTGATTACCTCAAACCAATTAATTAAAGGATTAGACCTAACTAAAACTGGACATGCATTACACGTGACATTGCATAAAGTCGAAGGCCATCACTGCTACAGGGTACATCAGAAGTAATAAGAAGATTATTTTTCTACTAAGAGTGAACTAAGTGATTAGGGGATTGTCGCTCTTTGACGATTTCGATTTCGGTTTGTCATTGAGGGTGTTTATTTCTCGGTATGCTAACTACACTTGAGCTAATGGACTAAAGCTAAGACACAAATTTTAACTGAGAGATAAGATTAAATTAATTGGGTTTGAGACCTAGGCACTTGATGGTAGTGATGTGAATCCCCAACCTAAGGTTAAGGGGAGGCGTAAACCCTATACTTCACACTAGTTACTGGAAGTTCACGTGCGGTGTTATATTATATATGGTTGTTCATGCATAACATATAATTGAGAACTTGCGTAAATTGTTTATGCGTGTATAATATTGAGAGTATTTGATGTACCCTACAATTCCAATTGCAAACACACCAATACAAGTGCGTGATCACTAAATCAATCCTACAAAGTTGTGATCAACAACAATATCTTGAACACTAATTCACATGGATTCAAATGGCGAAGATGCTAAATTGTGATGAGGAACAATGCAATTGTATAAATAAGTAAGAGATAACAATACAAATGAATCGAATTTCACTTAAATTGACTTGAATCAAATATGAAAAATAGGAACCCTAATTCATGTGAAAGACAACAAGTAACACAACTAAATTGAATCTAGATATGACGCAGTAGAAAACAATTGGTAGTAACTAGAGAAGGATTGATATTACTCACAATCTCCTTAAGCTAATCTCGCTATAATTTCACAAGTGAAATTGATAAGAGTAAGTTTTGCATGCAAGGACTCTCCTCATGGCAAAGGGTGTATTTTTCTCAAGTTTCAAAAGCTACCTCTAAACCTTACTTAGTAAGTATTTATACTTGCTCCAATTAGGGTAAAAACAACAAAACAAATTACAAATAAGCTACTTAAATGACCGGTTCTCAAACATAAAATTACAAGTACAAATAAGTCTTCAAATGGCCGGTTCTTCATTTCAATAAAACACATTGTGGACCGGTGGATGTAAGTCTAAGAATGTCCTACAATTTAATCCTTAGTGCATTTTACTTACTATCTTATAAAACCGATAAATGTACCTGCTACAATGCAAAATAAAGTATTGTTAGATATATTATGATAACATGTGGATATCTGGGCTCATGTATCCAATTTGGTTTCCCTATTGTTGGAACCATAGGGATGATTCCTATCATCTCCTTAGGCCTCTAAAAGATTTACCCTCAAATCCAAGGGGTCTTCTCTTGGACTAACACCTAGTGCTTGTGTTTGCTTGTTGGCTTGAGGTCTTGAAGAGCCATTGGTGTTTCTAATTTATTCTTGAAAAGAGTGAACCTCAGATGGAGACATAGGAGTCAAGACAATCCATATACCATCCTTATGAAAAATGTATATGTTTCTGAACCCATCATGTAGCACCTTCTTATCAAATAACTAGTCTACCTAGCAATATATGAAAGGCGCACATAGGAAGCACATCATAGATAATCTCATCACTGTATCTATCTCTTATACTGAATGGTACCTTTGCCTTCTGTGTAATATGCAAACTACCTCGGTCGTCCAACCAATGTAATTTATAAGGGTGTGGACGTGGCCTAGTGGCTAGTTGTAAGTTATTTACTAATATAGTAGATATGACATTAGTGCAACTACCACCATCAATGAAAAGAACACATAGGTTACCTCGAATCCGACAAAGTGTGTGGAATAGGTTTTCCCTCTATATATCACTGGCATTTGGAGATAAGGTCATAACCCTACTTAATACATTAATAGGTAAGTAATTTTCACCCTTTTTGTCCTCATGTGTCTCAGCGTTCTAATCATCATAATATTCCTGCAGAGCTAGGGATAAATCTATCGGCTCGACAACTTCTTCCTGATCATCTTCTTCGTTGCCCTCCATAAAGGTCATCACCCTTTTATTGGGACACTGCGCAACCATATGTTCAAAACCCATGCATTTGAAACATTTAATCTACCGTATCTTCCTACTGGTTAACCCTGGTACTGTCTACCTAAAATTAGATCCAACTACCTCTTTACCTTTCCCAAAAACATTTTTCTCCTTATCAGTGTTAGAGATAATTTTGTCTATAGCTTTAGTACATTCTCCTACTCCCTTTTATTTATCCATCTGACCATCTGCTCCAATAAGTTTAGTATTAGTACCACACATGTTACTAGTGGCTTAGAAAGGATTGGATCGCCTCTGCCTCTCTACTTTCAAGGCTAACTATATAGCCTCATCAAGTGTATTATACCTTTGCAACTCAATAACATAGGCAATCTCATATTTCAACGTAGACACAAATCGTGCTAGGGTTTGCTTAGGAAGCTCAATTGATCCATATCTGATCATTAGTGTCTTAAACTCCTGTACATAGTCATCTACTGTTTCGCCTCCTTGCCTTAGTGTTTAGAGACGCATAAATAGTTCCTGCCTGTAATGTTCAGGTATGAACCTTTTCCTCAAAACCCGTTTCATGTCCCTTTAGATATGTATTTCAGCCTCTCCATCCCTTTGTTTGTTGATCACCAGATTTTTCCACCACAAGGTAGCATAACCTATGAATTCCATAGCTGTAAGATGAACCCTAGTGTTATCATCAATTTCATAACACTCGAACAGACCCTTAACTTTGTCTTCCCAATCCAACTAGTCATCTATTGAACCCCTGCCATCGAATGAAGGCATCTGCAGTTTCACATATTCCAATCCCCGAGGTGGTTTGAAATCCCTGTTTGGGTATAGGTTAATCCTGAAATTATCATCTCTTTCCTCCTTAAGAGCATGATAATCTCCTTCCACTCTTCCTCCCATATTACCTCCAACTACTCCCTCTCTATGAACATTCTGAGGAACTACCCTAGGTGGTAGTGCTTAAGGATTTGCCATTGGTAGTTGTAGTATCATCATTCGATCTATCATTGTTGCTAATGTAGCAACAATGGTGGTGAGGTCCCGTAACTACTCTTCTAAAGTTCTTCCACTTACAGTTTGATGACCTTGATCGCCACCAACTTGGCTATTGGCCTCATTGCCAATTCCCCCATTCACACTATCATTCGACATGGTTGTTAACTTGATTTGTTGAAATACAAAGACAACTCAAGGTAAATGTAGTATACTTTACAATCACCCCTTCACAACAACCACACTTTCATGCTACAACAACAATTACTGCAAGACACAAAATACACTCCACTTAAGCTTCACACACCTACGACACACTTACAATCACGGAAACAATATAAGTAAAAGCAATAACAAACACTTCTCCAAATGGTAAGTTAATGATTCCAACTAATCAAAGTGTTTAAAGAATCAATAAATAATAACTTCCACACTTAATGCTTGCTTTTGAAATTCAAAACTTAACCACTGCACACACTCTTCTACGCTACACACACTTCACCATAGCATACACACACATACACAACCACGGTGCAGCACCTCTCCACTACAATATACACACACAATACACCATATTGTAGCCCCTTCACTACACACTCTTCCACTTCATGGCAACAACACTACAATTGGAACACCTAATGAATGCTTCTTTAAATGGTAAGAAACAATTCAAAAATAGTCAAAGTGTATTAAAATCAACAATACACAATAACTCTTTAAACTTAAAGTTTGTTTTTGAAATCAAATTGTTTCCTAATTGTCCACGGCAAAGATAGCAAATCTGAAAAGAAATGCACTCCAATTCCGAATTCTTACAAAGGAAAGAGTATTGCAACAATCAACACTACTCAAATGTTGAAATTCAAATTCAAAGACTTCCTTTTCTTTTACTCACAAAAAGCAACTCACGGCAAGATGAAGATAACAAGATCAATTTCGAAATTCCACTTCCACTTCCCCAATCAATAAGGTATATCACAATACAATCACATATAATTACTTCAATTCCACTTCAAATAACTTCAATTAAGAAATGAAAATTCAAGATCCCTAATTTCCTAATTGAAATTCACGCAAATCCCTTCTCAAAACTTTTACTCCGATATAAAAAAGTATGATGTGCCCTACAATTCCAATTGCAAACACACCAATACAAGTGCGTGATCACTAAATCAATCCCACAAAGGTGTGATCAACAACAATCTCTTGAACCCTAATTCACGTGGATTTAAATGGCGAAGATGCTAAATTGTGATGAGGAACAATGCAATTGTATAAATAAGTAAGAGATAACAATACAAATGAATCGAATTCCACTTAAATTGACTTGAATCAAATCTAAAAAATAAGAACCCTAATTCATGTGAAAGACAACAAGTATCACAACCAAATTGTATCTAAATATGATGCATTAGAAAACAATTGGTAGTTATTGGAGAAAGATTAATATTACTCACAATCTCCTCAAGCTATTCTCGCCACAATTTCACAAGTGAAATTGATAAGAGTAAGTTTTGCATGCAAGGACTCTCCTCACGGCAAAATGTGTATTTTTCTCAAGTTTCAAAAAGCTTCCTCTAAACCCTACTTAGTAATTATTTATACTTGCTCTAATTAGGATAAAAACAACAAAACAAATTACAAATAAGCCACTCAAATGACTGGTTCTCAAACATAAAATTACAAGTAGAAATAAGTCTTCAAATGGCCGGTTCTTCACTTCAATAGAACACATTGTGGACCGGTGGATGTAAGTCCAAAAATGTCCTACAATTTGATCCTTAGTGCATTTTATTTGTCATCATGTAAAACCGATAAATGTTCTTGCTGCAATGCAAAATAAAGTACTATTAGATAGATATGACAACATGTGGATATCTGAGCTCATGTATCTAATTTGGTTTCCCCACTATTAGAACCATAGGGTTGATTCCCATAAGTATTCCACTCCCATCTTATTGAGTTATCGTGTGCTCACCCTTCTTTAGACTATTTTGCAAGAAAATTTCAAAATATTAGGATGGGATAAGATGCAAGGGTGAGAGTTAGAATGACCTTCTTTTATAGAGTCATGTAAGTTTTAGTGGTTGAATATTTGTAATTATTTTAAATTTGATTATGTGAGACTTTCAGTCTATATTATGGTGGGACCTGGATGAGGCTTATCCTTAAGATACTATTGTGATCTATTCTGATGAATATGGAATAGTTAGAGTGAAATGGTTGAATGCTAGAGACATTCTATTTTGTCAATCATTGTATTTTAACAAATTAAGTGATGAAATTGTTTTCTTAGGAACTCAATATAGGAATGAAATTTGTAAAAATTATATACGTTTTTCCATTTTACTATTTTGGTAGGAGATTCCAATTCTTGGCGATCTTGGTCAATCATGGAATATGGAAATTCATAGCTATATTTTTATTATATGATTATATGTAATATAATTAGTTGTATTTGATTAAATATTTAATTAGACTTTTATGACCTTTAACTTGTAAAGCAGTTATTATGTAATAGATACATATGTAATATGATAGCTTTTAGTGGAAACTTTCAAACCCTCTTTAAGGCATGACACTTCATTCACAAAAGGAAGCTCAAAAGGCGTGCATTTTGGAAGTGTATTATTTTTAGGCCGTTCTAAGGCTTACTTTCTTTTCAACATTTTAAGAAATCTGAGCTATGTATGGTCTTCAATGTGATCGTCATTGTATCAGCCACGTGGTTCCTGTATACATTTTTTGCTCTTGTCAAGCTCCTTCACAAACTATGGTGCGACCCTATTGGTGTGCAAAAATTTATGGCTGATCAAGGAATTCAGGGTCCGCCTTAAAAAATCCTAACAAGACACACATATATATACACATACAGGAAAATGAAGCTGTGGAACACCAACGAATAATCAATCTCCCTCGTGACTTGTTTCCCAGGCTGCAACTTCGCATATACAAGTAGATCAAATTTTATGGTAAATTTGCAATACCATGTTTATGTTCTAAAAGGGCCCTGACTTCATATCTTCATGTAACATTGCATAATATTTTGTATCACAGATTGATTTTGGTGCTTTATTTATAAAATTTAGCCTAATGTGCCGAGGGAAAATTATTTGAGTTGGCCTGGACCTATACCTCAGTTGGTCATTATAGAAATTGGAGCTGATCAAGGAAGTATTGAAAAGACAAAAGTTTTGAAAGGTAGTGCAAGAAGGCTATCTCAAGTTGCTGTTTGGAGATGGCCTTGCAACCTGAAGGTAATATGTGGACAATGATGAGAAGATTTGCTTACTCTGCTTTCCATGGCGAGAGCTTGAAAGTATGTTTACTGCATACCATATCATAAGCTTCACCAGGATCCTCAAATTTGGAGAGAAGATGTTCTACAGTTCAAGCCAGAGAGATTCGCAGAAAGTGGGTTGCTAAAGCTAACAAAAAACGATCCTGCTGCATTTATGCCCTTCGGCTTAGAACCTCGAGCATGCGTTGGTTTGAACTTTGCGATTGAAGCAAAAGCCAATCTGGTAATGATTCTGCAACGGATGTCCCCTGCTGCTCATTCTCCCATACGTCCTTTCCCAATTCCACTATAACATGGAGCGTAGGTGATTTTCCATCCATTATAAGATGTAGGATTTCGTACTGCCAATGGAGATGGTTCCGTACTCTTTAAATTTCTCTCCATGTCATTTGCATCATTATGTATATACTCTTTAAAAGGTTAGAAGATTGGTAATCACCAGTAGAAGTTAGACTCTGATTCAAGACATCATAATTCAGATATAAGTGCTTGATAAATTGCCATGTATATATATAATTGAATTATTGTGAAAACTAAAAGTGCCAAACTAGTGCTTGAATAAGAGTATGGCAATGAAATATTACATATAAATTACCTATGAGGACTTGGACCACGAAATTTACAAATTTAACAACATATCAAAACGTTGGACATCACTTACCACTGGAGCCGATAATATCTACATAATCTGCCAAAATTATGTTATTAATGCCAATTTTAAATGATTGTCCATGGGAATATTTCACTTTCCCCATAAAATAGTTGTAAATCGAGAATAACAATCTAGCAGTTAAACTTTTCCCCCTAAAACACCCCCCATATAGGCTCATGAGGAGCTAATTATGGATTGCGGTTGTATAGTAGGCCTAAAAGGATCAATCTAAATCTAGTAGGCATCATCTCCTGTCCATTTGCATGCCCACATGATGGCTAAGTAGAAGTCTGAAAGGTTCCTCCTGCATCCACTCAAAATTCTATCATAGTGCTGTATGGTACCCGATAAGAAGTTGAGGTGGTGTTCTAAGAAGACCAAATTGAATGTAATAGACAAGAGGTTTAATTTAATTGAATAACTTGGATATTTTGTAAAAAGGAACTATGCATCAGAAGGGGTTGAAGATGTATCGATGGTTATATTCAATGAGTGGCAGTTTACTTAATAGGTTATACCTAAAAAAAGTTAGAAGATAATGGTAGACTTGTTAATACTGGGTCTTGATTGTAGGTTGTAGACCACAAAACACATGTAAGACAAGATATAACAATATGACGGTTCTCTCAAAATCACCAAATTCCATTTCCTCTAACTGAGTCCCTAGTACTTTTGATATCTTATATGCTTTACCAAATACTCATAACGCTATACGTATAGACTTATAATAAGTCCAAATCCTAATAGACATAACAGGAAATGACTTAGATGTCAAGACAATATGAAATAGGAAGCTTCACCTAAATGTTCTCACAAACCTACATCTCATGTAAATTCAAGGTGCGAACCCCACAAAACTTAAGGTAAATATTGCAATTATTGTGCTAAAGCCTGGATATAAAGTAATGTGCAAATGAAGCAGAGCAAACCTAGGCTCAGGAAGACAGTAAATGGCAGGGCAAGATTGATAGGGAAGATCCAAATCCACAATGGACTTGATTTGTTACTAGCCAACAGGGGATGGTGAAGCACAAGTCTTTGTGCTGCAATTTTTATTGGCTGAACTTTCCATTGCTTCAAGAGAGAGTAAAAGTAGCATAAGCTAGCTAACTTATAACGCAAAAATATCTCAAGGCAAGAAATCATATACAGGTTTTTTTCTCTAAGAAATGTGTAGCATGAGTAGGAGTAAAGGAGACTGGGGTTTAGCTTCCAGTAAAGGATGCAAACTGTCATCTCTCAAGCTGGCTAGACATCCCCAGAAATATTCTCATGATGATGCCATATGACTTTCCTTTAAACTAAGTTGCTAATGTTGAAAATGCAACAACACTTTGTTCTACTCTATAAAACCAAAACAAAATAGAACAACAATAACAACTAGTTCAACCTACGAAATAGAGCAAACAGTAGCAACAACAAGTTAACACAGCAGCAAAACATCAATAGCAATGATGGAGACACACGAGGCATGGGCGGACACACGGCTTGTGCCACGGCCGTGTAGTGTTTGGAAGGAACTCATAGAAGTATACACGGCCTCTACACACGGGCAGAAGCACGGCCGTGTATTTTACCAGGATTTCCACAGAGACATACACGGTTCCCATACACGGCCGTGTATAACGGCCGTGTATTCGATTAGGGTATCCCACAGAGGCTGACACGGTTCCGGGCACGGCTTGAGACACGGCTTGAAGGACTGTCACGGACTCTGACACGGTTCTGGGCACGGCTTGGGACACGGCCGTGTCCTGCGCTCGTTACATGCCCAGAGACATACACGGCTAGAGGCATGGCCGTGTATGTGATAGATTCCAGACACGTATATTATTATTTATTTCCACGTGTACGCTTAGATTTTCCCCTTTTAGGTATTTTACGGGGAAGTATAAATACTCTTTTGTCAGACATATTAGGGTGACGTTTTGTTTTATTATCAAATACATTTCGTGAGAGAATTTTCTCCCTTTTCCCGGTTGTGTGCAACCATATTTGCATCAAAGAGTGTTTTTTTGTTGTATGAAACCAATCCATATTCGGATTCGTTTCGTTTCACTTTCCGCGCTGCGTCAGTTGGTATCAGAGCAAGGCTATTTCCTGTGGAGATGTCAACTCATCAAGGCGATGATAGCGGTCGTGTTCTTGACGGTGTTTAAGAGGCGAGGTTTCAAGGG
>JBBMOL010002922.1:0-19977 GCA_037954665.1 Laguncularia racemosa
GTTGGTTGTGTTTGTTAGTTGCATTTAAACAAATGAATCTAAAAAAAACTTGGTAAATGTTTTACTTTTGCTTATGTGTAGCTGATTTAGGGGCTGAAGGTGGTAGCCCCTAGGGGACCCCCCAATGATCGGTATACAACGTTATCCCTAGAAAAGTTTTTACCAAAATGACTTGAGGTGTTTTGATGGGTATTGGGGGGGGAGGTGAATTTCCCTGATACTAATAAAAATTTGGGGGCCGGAGGTAGTGTTCCTAATTTGGGTTTTAAAGATACTTAAATTCAATAAGAATGTGAATGGTGGGGTCATGAGTACCCTGTGTTGTTTTATCGATTAATTTGAAGATAAGTAAGTGGTTGTTTGTTGATTATGTAGCATTACGTATGTGTGAAATTTGTATTGTTGTGACATAGTGTGTGTTTAGGTATTTCGTATGGATTGGGCTCACTTTATTATTTTTCCACTGCAAGTAGGTTGATGAGTACGCTGAGTTAACAAGTATGAGAATATAGTCTACTAGTTTCAAGTTTGAGAATGAGGAAGATTATCACTACTATTATGGAGACAAGTAATGTGGAGGTGTATGAAGGATTTGTTTGTAGAATTTAAAGATGTTGAGTAAATAGTTAAGATTTTTTACAAGTTAAGGGACACATGTTATTAAAGGATGATGTACATTTGATTAGCTTTAGTGATTGGAATGATTCATCCGTGAGTTATTCATTTATGTTATTAGAGTTACAGTTATTTTAAATGAATGGTGAGTTGAATAGGTTAAAGAAAAGGAATAGTGGAAGCCTTTGTGTGTCTCTTATCCTATAGAGACACGTGGTAGGCTATAGCATTCCAAATTCTAGAGCATTACAACTTAGGTGGTATCGGAGCTTAGGTTTTTATCATTAGAGTATAGGTTGTGGTCTATAGAGCTTAGGTTTGATGATCCTTAGGAGTGAGGTTGATGATCAATAGATATAAGTTTAAATGAGTAAAAAGTAGGTTGTGATCTTTAGATGGATTGAGCATTGAATTTCTAGGATGGTAAGATATGAAGAGAGTGGGTAAATTGTTAGTCAATTGTTTTTTTTTTTTTCAATAATTTATTTTACTTCAATTACTATCTTTAATTGTAGTTTCTTTTAAATTTCTATTTTACTTATATATATGTTGTGTGTGTGTTTGTGTGTGTAGATATAGGTATACATTGATGTATACCATCACTAACTTTTTAAATTGACTTTAACTCTTAGGTCTATTCGATTATCTCCTCTTAAGTAGAATGTCTCTTAGAAGGATTATAGGATTTGACTCATTTGGCATTGGATGAGATAAGGATGCCTTAGATGAATGGTACCCTCAAGGACTGCTTTAGTAGGAAGCTTTAGTCAGGCCACCGACACAACTACTTAACTGCTAGAAATTGTGAATGCCTTAGTAGGGATGATAGCACAACAATAGTAATAGGCCATTAGATCTGCTAGGCCTATAGAGGATTGAATTGGGTTGGATAAATTTGTTACGCTAGCAAGAGAATTCATCCAAGGGTTGATGATCTAGTAGAAGCTGAGCACTGGATTATAGAGATTGAGAAAACATTCATTGCATTTAGAGTGCTAGAGGACAAAAAAGTAGATTATGTAGCCTTCATGTTAAAAGGGTTGGCTGCAGACTGGTAGTCTAGTGTCTCAAGGCTAACAGGAGCACCCATCCACTGGTAAAGGTTATTTTATGAAAAATACTTCCTTAGTAACATTAGAGACAAAACGGATGCAACCTACTATAATTTTCAATAGGGTAATCAGACAGTAGAAGAGTATGAAGTAGAGTTCAATAGGTTGATAAATTTTTTTCCTAAAGCAATCTATATAGATGACGCCTCTAAGGCTAAAAGGTTTGTGAGAGGCTTAGAGCTTAACCTCCAGGATAAGGTAGGGTCCTTCTAGCTACCTACCCATGTAGAGGTAGTTGATAAAGCCAAATTCATGGAGTAGAGCCGAAAGAGAAAAAAGGAGCAACTATACTGTAGGTTGGGAATTGCTTTAGGGAAAAGACTTGTCTCAAGTATTTCATATGTAGAGAAAGGAAAGAGGCTAATAGTATATCAAGCCAAACTTATGGCTTTCATGTCTAGACCTATTCAAGCTGGCCAATGTGATGTGCCTAAATGTTCAAATTCAAGCACAAGAAACTAATTGAAGAACCACTTCAATAAATCCCAAAAATAGTAGTGACTCCAATGCATAAGTCAACACATGTGTGTTTACTAAACTAGCGAGCTAAAGGAGTATTAGGGCTTAACATTTTGAACTCTAATCTAAATGGTATCAAGCCCTATTTATAGTTGATGAGATTAAAACAACTTGGTAGGTGGAATTATAACATGGTAGGTGACTTTATCTTGTGTCTTGTGTCTATGCTATTTCCTCATGCAAGTTGTATTTTCTCTGGATCCACTCATCTATCAGGCAAGTGTGGCTAACTTGAGCTTATACTTGGTTTAAGTTGTACTCTCAAGCTCGAATTGATCCTTGGTTCTTATACTAGGACTTAGATGCTTAAATTTTTGGTCTTTGGAGCTTAGTCATAAACCTAGGCGGGTTGAATTAGGCTTAAGGAGCCCAATTCCAAAATACACTATCAACAACACTATTAAAGAAATAATTTGCACCAAATGATTATTTTATAGCTTAGTATATAAAACTGTCTCTTAAGGGTGATGAATATTTCGTTCTTTCCCTTCTCCTACATTTTACTTAATATTTAGTCGGGAAACAACCCATATAGGATAAGATACCAATAATTGAGAATATAATAAAAATTTATTTTTATTGATTTTTTTTTTAAGAAAAGAATGTTTTTAGGGCCTTTATAACATGCATACATACCTTGAGCATATTTATTTCAATAAATAGTCACTAATAATAACTTAATAAGCATTACATAAGAGCAATATATAATGTATATATATATATACAAACATAAAATCAAACAAAATGATTTTGTCACTTGCTTACTAACCTTTATCAACCAAGCTTAACATCCCGATATAAACCAAGCATAAAAACTTTAGCCATCAACAACCCATATCATTGCATTTCTAATGAGCTTATAATTGGAGGATTCATTCACGTAAAATGTTAGAATTTCCAACTTTGTTATTTATAAACATTAAAAACCTATTTTGAAGATTTTCTTTTATACTAAGCCAATTACAAATTGAATTGTGAGTCCTCACATTAGCTAAAGAAAACAATTATTAATTTTACTATTCAAATTTGCCCCCTTTTTTCTATCACACTAATTAATGAAATTAACAAATAATATAGGATTTTCCCAACCTAGTATGAATGGAAAATCAAAACCTATCATTAAAACAAAACACCAGATCTTCAAAAGTAAACTAAAAGGCATGAACTTGATCAATGATTATTGATAATAAAAAAAGAAAAAAGAAAGATAAAACTAACTCTCAAGCAAAATCAATGAACAAATCATTTAGGCATACACATAATTACATACTATGACTAAAATAATTTGCAAGTATGGAAGTGGAAACATATATAATGCCCTGAAACGAGGGGCTACTCCCTGCTCACCATGTGTCCTTATTAGGCAAGGACATGTTAAGGCTCTAAACCTACTCCGATACCACTAAATCCTACAAATCTTGTAAACCTCAATTCATTAAAATCAATACTACTAGCATGATATAAATACATCATAATCTATCCTTCAAACCTTAGACAAAGTTAACATTTCATTCTTGATCAAATCTAAAACAACAAAATATTTATAAAGTTTCTAATCTATTTTCTCCCAAAGGTCTCAACATTCTCTACATATACAAACATAAATTCCTCCAAAAATCTAATCTCATAGTGATAGTGAAACTCTATTCATCGCTCTCCTATGTTTTTTTACTCCCATTTCTTCTCCTTAGTTATCCATTCCCTTTGGTACCTAGATCTTAAAAAAAAAAAAAATCCTCGAGTGGTGAGTGAATGCTCAATACGTATAAAACAAACATATACACATGAATAAACAGGAATTTTAATAATTATGCATAATTTAAACAACTAGCAACCAACTCTTATCTTAAGCCCCCAAAAACATAGGTTTCTCATGACCCCCTAAAACATTAAACACTTGATTCTTAAAATTTGGGGTTTGAGAATTGCTTTTTAAGCTCCAACCCCTTTTCCTTAAACCTTTAACATGGTTTAAAAATCGCATGGGCCCTACACCCCTGAACCCCTTAAACCCTTTAAAAGTTATGGGAAATCATATAGGGCCCCACACTCTAAACCTTAAACTTAAACCAACCCAAATCATTTCTAACGCTTATTAAGGATAATGCACCAAATCATTTGGGGGCCTCAAAAAGACTGTCCTACAGGCCTCTGTCGAGCCCAAACATATACAAATTAAAACTTTTTTTTTCTTTCACACTTTTTAATTAATTTCATAATACTAACTTAAACAAACTCAAAAACAACAATTACACTACTTAAAAAAATTTTGTTTTAAACTCAAATTTATATTTATCTAAAGAAATTTGAATTAGAAAGTAAAAATGATTCCTTCTTAAACAAAAAGAATAATTTTAATTTTTAAGTTTCTTAGTTTTATTAGATTTCAATCTTCTGATTCTAGGTTCGTAAATTTTAAATTAAGTAAAAAAAATGAAGAAACAAGGTTTTCCTTTGTACAGACATGTTTTTTTAACCCGCTACTTTTGCACGTCCCAATACCATCGCGTAGGGTATCATATCCTTTTTGTAAATCATAGATTTAGCAGCTCATACTAGTTTTCATAAGGGCCCTGTATCTTTTTTGAATTTTCCCCTCTTTCAACATCCCGTACAACGAACATGTACTTCGTCGTTACCCTTTTGTACACACATCATTTCCCGCATGGGGTTACACGGCATTACTTACTGTGCCCCTGTTTTCTTCAGAACCCAAAATTTTTTCTTTCCCGTTTGTTTCCCAATTCTAAATTTCCTCGATCTTAGATTTTAATTTAATCCTAAAACAGTAATTTCTAATCAAATTCATTTAATGGAATACTTTCTTTTCAATTCTATAATCATATCCTTAATTGCTTGATTTTCCTTGCTCATTCAATCCCTTCCTCAATCCAAATTCGACTGAATAATATAATGGAAATCGATTTAAATTCTCAATTAAATAATCTTAAATAAAATTCCATCATCAAAACCCTTACCTGGTGAATTTGAATTTGACCTTTATGAAATCATTGATCTGCCTTATAGTTCTCTAGAGAGTGTTTTGTCTTCCCTTATTTTGTCACTATGAAAATTGGCAAAAAGGGGCGCTTTAGGTCAAAGGGGGGTTTTTTACACTTGCTTGCAAAATGACCCATTTATCTCTATATTTCTTATAATATTTATGCTTTTGTCCTAATTATATTTTATAACAAATAATTCAAAATTACATTTCAATTTAAATTTACACATACTTAGTTAAAATAATCTAGGCTCTAAATTAGTATCTATTAGGCTCTGTTTTTTCACATGTAAGAATTCTCTATTTTTACATACATGAATTTAGAATACCATATTCAAATAATCATATTGCGTGTACCTATATTGGTTCTGACCCATGATTAACTTGTAGAGTGGTATTGATGGTGTGACTTGATTTTCCACTCCTTTGCCTTCATAATTGACCAACCAATTATCGTTTGTCAACGGTAATAAGGATAAAGAAGGGATCTAGTTTTTTAATAACAATTTATGAGATCCTATTTCAAGACGTATATTATGTCATCTAGCTATATTTTAAATATAAGGGGGAAAATGGGCTCAACAAAATTTAAAAAGAATAAAGGCAAAATAATTTACCCAATTGATATATCTCATCAACATAATTATATAACTTAATTTAAAAAATTAGTTGAAGCCCAATAAATTTTAAAAATTTTCAAACAGGTTATGCATGCAACCATGACACCAAAACAACAAGCAAGGAGTCGCACATTTTATAAAATGTGGGTGGCCACGCAAGTGGCCATTTTACCAAAATTTAATCACAGAAGGCCACATTGTTCGCTTACTTCCATATATATTCATTCTGTCACATACAACCTTATATTATATGACACATTAGTTTCTAATCCAATTGATAGCCACTAAATTTAAAATTATAATAATAAAAAAAAAAAAGCCTCCTTGGCAATTTAATATGTAATAACCTTCTTCAATTGTTGTTTAAATTTTTGGGGCAAAATTTATATCCACATGTTGTGAGAGAGGACCGGGGGTTTATTTATTGTGTTTGTAATGGGTTTAGTGCTTGTTCCAAATCTAAGGGTCAGTTTCAAAGTGCTATTTAATTCTCAATTGATTGACTTCTTAAAGTGTCTCCAATCAAATTCTTGGTTTCTTATTATAACTCAAATATTTTTTTGTTAATATAATAAATATGACATTAAAGTCAAATCCATAATTTGATACCCTAACTTAAATCCTAATTTCTAATGGTGCATGATATTTCTATCATAATGTACGAGCAAAGTCATACATAGGCTTTGCAAAACCTAGGTAGGGGATCGAATTTCTCACATATTCCTTCGTAAACACTTTTTGTTTTTAAAAATATTAAATTAATACATAGAACGGTGGCTAGCCACCCGTGGAGGGGTTTAAGAACCCTTAAAATGGTGTTCTTAGTTACTTATCCACCCATATTGGTAGCCCCGATGAAAAATAATTTGAAAAAAAAAAAAAAGAGAAAGAACCCCACAACTCACTTCGACCAATTAATGGATGAGGACGTGTATCCTCAGATAGCATGGGAAATCGAGAAATGCTATATTACTTATTTAGAGCACTAGAGGCAGCACATTTTCATTCATTATCAATGGAAAAATGTACTTTCTTTAAAGTACTAAAAAAGAAAAAAATTTCATTTTGTAAAGTGGAAAAAAAGGACATAACCATGAATGAAGTTAATAAATGTCATTCCCAACTATTAATCTTTTTAGAAGTGGGGAGTGGACCAATTACATACGCAAGTTTATTTTAGTATTTTCTTTTTTCTTTTTCACAGCCTATGAATGTCCCTCCATTTGGAAACTACGACCCCACTGTTTAATCATAAATTCAATAGAGGCTTCATGTTGCCAGCCACAAGAGTGGCTTGTATAAGCAAAAAAAAATCTGGACGAAAAACTTCGACCACGAAATGCGGAATCGATATTGTGTAAATTATGGTGATTCAATAAAACCATCGAAAATAAAAGTATATTTTGTATTTTCAATATATCACATGTACACCATTTGAAAATTGTTGATTTTGCTAAATTTCACCTATTATGTAATACCAAGTTAATTTTATATTTTTAATATGTAATTGTGCGTATTTTTTTAAAGCTAGTCCATTGTCTTAGTTGACGTAATTGACTATCGAAATGCCAAATCATTCAAAGATAAAAACCGTAAATTGAAAATTTTTTTGGTCCTACTTTGTTTTTAATATGATGGGTCTAGTTTCAATCTCTTATTAATTTATGTATTAAAAGTGGAGATTCAATAATGATAAGATTGATTTGGGGACACACGAGGCATGGGGGGACACATGACTTGTGCCACGGCCGTGTAGTGTTTTGGAAGGAACTCACAGAAGTATTTCACGCCTCTACACACGGCAGAAGCACGACCGTGTATTTTTCCAGGGTTTCCACAAGACATACACAGTTTCCATACACGGCCGTGTATAACGGCCGTGTATTCGATCAGGGTACCCCACAGAAGCATGTACGGCTCCCATACAGGCCTGGACACGGCCGGTATTCGGACATGAACTTTCACAGAATCATACACGGCTTAGAGGCACGTCGTGTATGAGACCGTGTACTAGGCTTATCACTTGCCTAGAAACATATACGGCCTGGAGGCATGGCCGTGTATGCAACAAGTTATAGACTGATTTATTATTTATTTCCACATGTACGCTTAGATTTTCCCTTTTAGATATTTTACGGGGAAGTATAAATAACCCTTTGTCATATATGCTAGGGATACGTTTTGTTTTATTATCAAATACATTTTGTGAGAGAATTTTCTCCCTTTTCCCGGTTGTGCGCAACCAGATTTGCATCAAAGAGTATTTCTTTGTTGTGTGAAACCAATCCATATTCGGATTCGTTTCGTTTCGCTTTCCGCGCTGCGTCAGTTGGTATCCAGAGCAAGGCTATTTCCTGTGGAGATGTCAACTCATCAAGGCGATGATAGCGGGTCGTGTTCTTGACGGTGTTCAAGAGGCGAGGTTTCAAGGGAACCATCAATGGGTTCCAAGGGCAGAATTCGACGCAATGCATCAGAAGGTCGGGCGTATGGAACGGCGCCTTGATGAACTGATCGAGCGTTTCGATGCTCTGGTGGTAGACCCCAATAGGGTTGGAGGCGCTTGCAGAAATCCACCACGTGCGGTGGAGGAAATCGAGGGACGTGTGATCCGACCTGTCGTTGAGAACAGGTGGGGCGTGTGGAGAGTGAAGAGTCCAGCAAAGAAAGTGATGACATGTACGGAGTAGGCCACGGCAAGGGCGTGGTGGTAGAGGTGGTGGTCATCGGATGGCTCATCATGGAAATCACCCTAGAGAAGGTGATTACAGGAGGAACTGTGGAGGCTATGATCAAGGGATAGGGGAGACTATCATTTGAAGGTCGACATCCCATGGTTCGATGGCAACCTCAACATCGAAGGCTTCCTTGATTGGCTTGCGGAAGTGGACCGGTTCTTCGATTACATGGAAATTCCCGAGGACCGTCGTGTAAGGTTGGTGGCATGTAGGTTGAAGAGTGGCGCCTCGGCATGGTAAGGAGAGGCAATAAAGTAGGAGGCAGAGGGAAAGAAAAAACCCGGTGAGATCATGGTATCGCATGAAGCAGTTGCTGCAACATGATTTCCTCTCCGTCGAATTATGAGCAAATATTGTTCCAACAATATCAGTCGGTGCCGCCAAGGACAACGTTCTGTGCATGAGTATACGGCAGAGTTCATGAGGTTGGCGGAGCGGAATGATTTGAGGGAGCGAAGGTCAGCAAGTTGCAATGTATGTAGAAGGACTGAAGCTCCAAATTAAAGACAAGATTGGGGTTACGATGGTGAGAACCCTTATAGAAGCAAAGAACTTGGCTCTCCGAGTTGAACTTGTGTTGCAGGAACAAGGGAGTAGATATGGAGGAGGACAGAAGGATATGTAGGCGAAGCTGTAGGTGGTGGTAGTCGGCCGGTATTTGAGAAAAGTAGGACTACACCATATAAACTAACTGAGGACATGTCCAGGAGGGAAGAGAAAAGTGAGGGGAAGAAACCGATGGAGCAGAAGGGAGCTCAAAGACAGAACAATCCCTATGCTAAACCTATATTGGGCAAATGTTTTCGATGCAACCAACCAGGTCATCGGTCAAACGAATGTCCATCGAGGAAGAGCGTCAACATCCTTGATAGGGAAGATGATGAGGAGATCTGCTGTGAGCCCGATGGAGAGGGAGAATATTATGAGGAAGAAGAAGAAACAGCGGAACCAACATATGTAATTCGGCGCATGATGCTCACCCCGAAGCAAGAAGAGATCACGCAGAGACACCAGTTGCTTCGTACACGGTGTACTATCATGGGGGAGTTGTTTGAGCTAATAGTAGACAACGGCAGTTGTGAGAACATCATAGGAAGGGAGGTTGTGAAACAACTGCACTGCCCATCGAGAAGCACCCGAATCCGTACACTATTGGCTGGATTAAGGCAGCCGAGAAAATTGAGGTCAAGGAGAGATGCTGATAGAGCCATTTTATACTCAATCTTTATAGTATAAATTGTGTTAAATTATTATTGATTTTATAGAAATCATAAGGAAATGTACTTTAATTCTATCATTGTGATAAATCAGGTTAAATGGAGTCAAGGATGCTAATTCAAGTATTTTAGAGAAGTCATCTACAACTTGGATCAAGACAAGGAATTACACCACCGGAGGAAGCACGGTTTGAGGCACGGCCAAGGTTCAAACCGTGTAACACACTGACAAGAAGGCGAAAAATGAGGACTTTCAACAGAGAGAGACACGGCTTAAGGCACGGCCGTAGTGGAACCCGTGGGAGAAACCGTGCTTGAAGCCGTGGTGGAAGCTAGGACCAAGGAGAAGAAAGTGTGGAACATTAGCCAGATGAAGGCACGGCTTGAAATCTAGCCGTGGGTGTAACCGTGGTACACACTGGACACGGATGAAGACTTGTAGATTATGCACAGATGAAAGCACGGCTTTAAATCTTGCCGTGTGAGTAACCGTGGTAACAACTGGGCGTGGATAAGACTTGAAGAATATGCACAGAGGATGGCACGGCTTGACCCAGGGTTGTAATGGTGGGGCGTGTCAGGCAGACGAATCTTCACTTCTCGAAATCTACTTGGAAAAAGGAAAGATATTTCCGTATCTTGCTAGCAAAAGATCACATGCTATCCCCCTAACAATATAAATAGAACCAACCCTAGAGGGTTAGGATAACTTTTGATCTTGGAATCTTGGATCTTGAAGAAGGAAACGCGGAGGCAGAGCAGTGCAACAGGGTTCATTATGTTTTTATTTTATTTTTCGTTTTTATTGATGAACATGTGTAGCTAAGCTACTTTTCTAGCCAAAGGGTCATAGATGTTTAATTCTCCACGAATTGTGAGGTCTAATTGACTGTATTTATGCTATTCTTTGTTTTCGGGTATTCATATATCTTCTGATCGTTTTGTCATTATTATCTTTGTTGATTAGTATGAATAGAGCTCTTCTACTCAATTAGCAAGTTAATATATTGTCAACTAGCACGTCAAATCCGTAATTGTTTGATTGTTCTAGCCCTTAGTGACGCAATAACATGTTTGTTATAAAAGAGAATGATCGAATTCATGTTATGGAGGTGTGTGATCATGTTTAAATAGGTTATCTTATAATCTACTGCCATGAATTGGTGGTCTCTCTAGATCTTAATGCTATTGATAGATTAAATCCTAGCGCTTGTCTAAGGGTTGTTTAATCAATAAAGAGAAATAATTCAAAGCGCTTGTCTAGGTTATCGAGGAAGTAAGGAGAGATAGGTTGTTAGAGCTTATTAATAACCATAACCAATTTATCTAGAACAAGAATAGAGAACATTTGCATCGATGATCAATTCCTAGAATTAAACCATCTGATTCCTTTGGCTAGCTTTTTATCAATATACAACTTTCTTATCTTGTTTTAACTTTAATTCGATTTCACAAACCAAACCCCCCCATTTTCCTTTTCCCCTTTTATTCTCCTTGAATAGAAATAAGTTTAACCAATTTCTGTGGATCGACCCTACTCACCACTATATGCAAAATCATATAATTGTCTAGGAGTAGGTTTTATTTTGGTTGGATTCGACACCCATCAAATTTTGGCGCCGTTGCCGGGGATTGGTGTCAAATTTATTTCTATTCTTATATGACTCGTTCTTCTCAGACAGGTGAACTAACTTATAATCCGGAGATTGAGAAGACTCTAAAGAGGCTGCGACAAGAAGCTAGATCATCCACTAGACCGAACTTAGTATCGGACTTGTCTGATTCTGAAAAAGAGGACGACATGGCAAATCTCGAGAGAACCTTAAGGGAGTTGGCTGCACCGGATGTGAATCAACAACCACTTTGTATTCACTACCCCGAACTAGCCGTGGAATTCGAATTGAAATCTGGGTTGATACATTTGCTACCCACCTTTCATGGTCTTGAGAATGAAGATCCTCATAAGCATTTGAAAGAGTTTCCATATAGTGTGTTCTAGTAATGAGGCCGCAAGGAATAACCGATGATCAAATCAAGCTACGTGCTTTTCCATTTTCTTTAAGTACTAAAGCTAAAGATTGGTTGTTTTATTTGCCTCCAGGTTCTATCACCACTTGGACAGATATGGTAAGACTCTTCTTGGACAAATTCTTCCCCGCATCCAGAGTCGCTGGTATAAGAAGAGAAATTTGTGGATATAAAACAAAGGGACACCGAGACTCTTCATGAGTATTGGGAGAGGTTCAAGCAATTGTGTGCAAGCTGCCCACAACATGGGATATCTGAACAACTCCTTATCCAATACTTCTACGAAGGCCTACTTCCGATGGAAAGAAAGATGATGGATGCTGCAAGTGGAGGCGCCATAGTAAACAAAACCACTGGTCAAGCTAGGGAATTGATCTCCATTAATGGCTGCTAATTCACAACAATTGGGTATAGCATGGGTACATCTTCAAGGAAGGTAAATGGAGGTAAGTGGGGTCTAACCTTGAACATCAAAAATTTTTAATCTAACCTCCCTTGTGCAGCAGCTAGCTCTTGGAAAAACACAACAGGTGAAGGCTTGTGGAATTTGTGCTGCTCCTAGTCTCCGACCGACATGTGCCCCACATTGCAAGATGACAATCATGAATACCCAATGCCTGTTTGGCGGATTTTCCAGGACAACCGCAGAGGAAGTATGATCCCTATTCAAATACTTACAATCCCCGGGTGGAGGGATCATCCTAACTTCCGATATGGCAATAACCCCACAATAATTCCAACAATTCCCAACCAAAGTCATCACAAACCAAAGTACCCCAAGCTCCTTCCACTTCAGGTATGTCTCTTGAGGATATTGTTAAGTCTCTAACCTGTGAATACCAAACAATTTTAGGAGGAAAAAAAGAAAAAACATTCAAAACTTAGAGCACAGGTAAGCCAACTTGCTTCAGCTTTTCAATAGGTTAGAAACTCAAGGTAAGGTTACCTTCTCAAAAATATTCCAAACCCGAAGCAAAGCGTTAAAGCAATTACCTTGAGAAGTGGAACAGAATTGAAGGGATCAAATAAGAAAGGAAATCCGTCTAATCTTGAGGAAGAGACCCCAAAAAAGAGACTTCGACTCCGAGCCAGCAGGGCAACTAGATTTGCAAGTCTCTAGTTGAGCCATCGAAAAGGGCACATTGATACCACTCCCTTTCCCCTCCAGATTTTGCGAAATCCAAGAAGGAAAAGGGGAAGAAAAAAAAGATTCTGGAAATGTTTCGTAAAGTTCAAGGTAAATATTCCTTTACTTGATGCAATTAAGCAAATACCGCGCTATGCTAGATTTCCTCAAGGACTTGTGCACTAACAAAAGGAAGCTGAAAGGCAATGAAAAGATTAGTGTGAGTGAAAATGTTTTTAGCTATTATTCAAAGAAGCTTCCTCCTAAATGTAAGGACCCAGGTATGTTCGCCTTTTCCTTTTGAAAAAATAGGTAGTCTTGGAATCGCTAAAGCCAGGGTGTGATCTAGGAGCTTTTTTTCAATGTCATGCCTTTGTCTGTTTATCAACGTTTAAATGTTGGTCCTTTAAAAAAACCCGGGGTTTTATTGTTAAACTTGCTGATAGGTCCAATGTTTATCTTGAGGGAGTTCTGGGATGTTTTAGTTCAAGTCAAGGGGTTTGGGTTTTTTTCCTGCAAATTTTTTTTGTGCTTGACATGGACATAGTGATTCTCATACTTCATCACTGATATTAAAGGGGGGACCATTCCTTAAGACTTCTAAAAGGGAAAAATCAAATGTAAATGTTGGCCCCCTTACTATGGAGTTTGAGGGTGAAGTGTTAAATTTCATATTTATGATGCCATAAAAACACCCAAAACGATATCTCCCCTGTTTTTGTTGCGGATGTTTTTAACCCATTTACCACAGACACCAAGGTGGAACCCAAATCCTTACCCGAATTTTAGCTGGGAAACGTCTACCCAAAAAGGACTTTAAAAGGGAAAGGCGCTTATGGGAGGCAACCCATGAAAAAAAAAAAAAGTTTTGTTTTGCATTATTTTTGGGTTTTTTGGTTTTAGTTTTTTTTTTTGTTTTAGTTTAGTTTGTTTTAAATTTTAGTGTAGTTTTGAACTCTTTGGATCAGCTGCAGCAAGGATACACATCATCAGATGACACTTTCCAGAGCTTTGGGGAAAACTCCAATACCGGGGAAAAGTATCAGTATTTCCTTTCTCTTATTCTCTAATGTTCCCTTGAGTTGTTAATTCCTTTTCAATTGTGCAAAATTTAGGAACAGTGAGGACATGTTCAAGCTAAGTGTAGGGGAGAGGATAATAAATTATAGAGAATAGGGGAATTTGATCCATACTTTAAATGTTTGCCCCTTAAGAAAATTTTAAGCCAAAGGTTTTCAAAATTATCAGGGAAATCTGAGATTTGGTCCCTAAATTTTGTAATAAGATCTCCCAAAATGTAAAAATTTGGACTTGTTCAAATTTTTTAAATCACCCCCCTGCTGTGATTAGAATACAGGGTTTAAAAATTAAGAGTAAAATTTCTTTAAGAAACAAATTTATTTTGTATTTAGCTTTAGAATTGGGAAAAATCTAAGAGTAAGGGCGGGGTTTTTTAAAATGGGAAAAAAAAACAAGGGTTTTCTTCTTTGGTTATTTTTTTGCTAATGTAACTCTTTGAAGTTGTTTGTAAAGAAATCATAACACTTTTGTGAAAAAAAAAAAAAAGAAAACAAGGGGGATAGCCTTATCCCAAAGAATTTAACTAATTGAGTTAAAAGTATTCAAAATTGAATGTTAGGGGTGAGGAAAAAGTCCCTAAAGGGGGATCTCAAAACCCGGGGCACTTGAGTTTTGAGCTCGGGGGTGTTGCCGACTCAATGAAATCCTTTAACGATAAGGGGAAAAAGGCAAAAGTTCATGGGAAAAGAAGGCCGGGCAAAAACCCGTCAAAATAGATGCTTGAATAAAACAAAAGAACATGAAAGTGAACATTCATTTTAATTAAAAAAAAAGATGTATAAAAGGGAGAATATCTAAAAGGGGCTTTTTACTATATGGTTTTACTTTATGTTGCAAGGATTATATGTTTTGGGTAATTTTCCAATGAAGTTTTAATTGGGTGTTTTTCCTTAGTAAATTAAGTATTTTCTTTAAGAATAAAAAAATTTTTTTGCTAAATTTTGAGGATTAAAGTTTGTTTTTGTTTAGATTTAGCTATTGAATTTTGCCCATTTTTGTAATTTTATCACGGAAACCAATTTGGTTTTTAAGTAAAATAGACATTTAAAACTACAAGTCATGAATTACAAATGAATAGATGCTTGGAATGATGAAAAGAAAGTTTTTTTATAATCTATTGGATAGATTTTTCAATTTTTTTGATGCCCAAATTTCTTTTAGGAAAAAGCAAGAGTTTAAGTGTGGGGGGATTTGTAGAGCCATTTTATACTCAATCTTTTTTAGTTAAATTGTTTGTTAAATTATTAAAAAGGGTTTTAAAGAAATTAAAAAGGGAAATGGTACTTTTTAATTCTATCAAACGTGATTAAAATAAGGTTAAATGGAGGGCAAGGTGCTAATTCAAGTATTTTTGAGAAGTCACTAAAATTGGATCAAGACAAGGAATTACACCACCGGGAAAAAGGAAAAAACAACGGTTTGAGGGAAAAAGAAAACCCAAAGGGTTTAAAAACCCTGTTTCAAACTGGAAAAAAAGAAGGCGGGAAAAATGAGGGGCTTTCAACAAAAAAAGAGAGACCCCGGCCCTTAAAAAACCCCCCTGACCCCCTGGTTTGGAAACCCCCCTGGGGAGAAAAACCCTGGCTTGAAGCCGTGGTGGGGAAACTAGGACCAAGGGAGAAGAAAGTGTTTTGGGAAAATCAACCAGATGAAAAAGGGAAAAGGCTTGAAATCTAGCCTGTGGGTGTTTAAAAGTGGTACACACTGGACACGGATGAAGACTTGTTAGATTATGCACAGATGAAGGCACGGGGTTTAAAAAACTTTTTCCATTTGTGGGGTAAAATGTGGTACACACTGGGGGGGTGGATGAAGACTTGAAAATTGCCAAAAGGATGGCAAAGGCTTGGGCCCAAGGCCGTGTGGAAAAACTTAAGGGAGTCGCAGGGGTGCACGCCCCCATCGGAAAGGTGTGACCAAAAGGGAGGGGGGAAAACTTGATGGAGTTTTTGGGGGGGCATTTGAAGGATCTTCTTGGGGAAATTTAAGGAAGGGGTTCCAGACGACCTACCTGAGGGGCTACCCCCTCTGGGGGAAATTCAACACCAGATAGACCTGGTCCCCGGGGGAGCTAGTCCCCCAAAACCCCTCCCGCATTACAGAATGAGTCCCAAGGAAGCCGGGATTCAAACAGGAGAAGGTCCAAGAGCGGGGGGAAAAAAGGGTTCACCCCGGGGATAGCTTAAGCCCAAATGTGGGGTTTCCCACTTTGTTAACTCCTAAGGAAAGAGGGGAACTGGAGGATGTGTGTTGATAGCCGCCCTTCAACAAGATTCCCATGGGGTAAAAAAATTCCCTATACCCCGAAATCGAGGATTTTTTTGGACCGTTTGGTGGCGCTATTTATCTTCCCCCAAGATAGCCCTTGCGGATGGATATCACTAGATTCAGATCTGCCCGGAAAATAAAGTGGAAACGGCGTTTAAAAAACCAAGGAGGGGCGATGAGTGGCTAGTGATCCCATTTGGGGTTGGGGAACGCACCGAGCACCTTCATGAGGGTAATGAATCGGGGGTATTGAAACCTTTCAATGGTCGTTTCCTTGTAGTGTACTTTGACGATATTCTAATATTTAGTAGATCCGGGGAAAAGAACATTTTAGCTCTAAAGTGTGTGTTATTTTGCACTAAAGGTGAACAAGCGTTCGCTAATCTAAAAAAGTTCCGTTTATGTCAAGGCGACTGTTGTTCCGGGGTTTGTGGTTAGAAAGTAAAGGGAGTGAGGGTGGATGATGAGAAGGTGAAGGCGATTAGAGAATGGCCCTTTTTCCTAGAACAGTTACAAATTGAGAAGTTTCATCGGCCTAGCTAGTTTCTATTTGCAGTTTCCCATTGGGCATTTTAGTACTTTTTGTTTGCCCCCCTGACGGGAATGCTTGAAAAAGGGGAAAAATTTTCCCAAATGGGGGCGAAGAATCGAACCGAGCTTCATGAACTTGAAACAGAGATTGTGTAGCGCTCCTGTACTAGGGGCTATCGGACTTTGAAAAATTGTTCGAGGTGGATTTGCGATGCCAGTGGGGGTTGGGGTTGGTTTTCGGTACTATCACAAAGAGAAGACCAATAGCCTTTTACAGTGAAAAATTGTGCGAAAACAAGGAGGACTTGGTCTACATATGATAAGGATTTTTACGCCGTGGTGGGGGGCCCTTAAAGTGTGGGAGCACTATTTTGGGTTTGGGGAAAAAGTTCATTTTGTATTCGGATTGTGGGGGTCTTTAAACACTTGAGTGGGCAGACCCGAATTAGTAAGGACAAAAAACCCAGATGGGAAATTTAGTTCTTGCAGAGATTTCCTTTCAGATTGATGCACAAGTCGGGTGGCACAAAAAAGGTCGCAGACGCCCTTTTGAGTAGAAGAGCGAATGTCCCCCTTACTTTAAGTGTGGACATTTTTGGGGTTTGAAAAGCTACGAAATTTTGAAGAAAATGATAGCGACTTTAAGGACACTTGGATTAAGTGTACCAACAGGGAACCGTGTGACGACTATCATATCCATGAGGGATATTTGATAAAAGGGGAAAACAACTGTGCTTTTCCTTTAAATTTCCTTACAGGAAAAGCTTACCGAGATCTACAGGGGAGGATTTTGGGGGACATATGGGTAGAGATAAGACCCTACCGCAGTAACGAAAGATATTTTGGGGGCCCCCGGATAAGAAGAATTTTATCAGATTGTGGAAAGGTGCTAAAATTTGCTAAGGGCCCTGGGGGGCAATCCCAAAACAGGGGCCTAAAAACTCCTTTTTTTCCCGAAACCATCAAACATCTGGGAAAAAACCTATCGATGGATTTTATACTGGGTTTGCCTCGCCCCCAACCCCAGGGTGCTGACTCCGTTTTTTGTTGTAGTTGATGGGTTTTTCCCAAAAGATGGCTCATTTCATTCCTTCAGGAAGACCCCCAATGAAACGAGCTTTTGCGCGGTTGTTCTTCAAGGAAGTGGTATGGTTGCATGGATTTCCCAAAAATCCATTCCTTCCGCCGGGGATAGAAAATTTCCTAAATCATTTTTGGGGGACTCTTTGGTTCTTTTTGTTTCTTTTTCATTGAATTACATAGTACCGCTACCCCAAACCGATGGCCCCAGACTGAGGTAACTAATGGGGACCCTCGAAAATCTCATTCAAAAAGCTTTCTGCTGCGAGAAGCCGGGGCCAAGGGGATCAAGAAACGGGGCTCAGGTTTAATTGGGTTTTACAATATTTCTGTCCACCGAACTATTGGGAGATCCCCAAATTCTCGGTGGTAAAACACCAAGACACCCAACATGCGTTTACTTGCTCAAATTACCCAAGGGAAAAGGGGGGTGATGTGGGGGCTAAACATATGGCAGAACAACACCAACCACAAAAAAAGGGAAAGTTAAACGAAAGATAGGGGAAGTCCAATGCACGATCAAAGGGGATGCAGATAAGCATAGAGGGAAGAAGCTTTTTTGCAGTAGGCGATCAGGTCAGGGTTTCCTCTGAAGAGAGCTTTCCCTGTAAGGAAATTTTGGGAAATTTCCCAAACCCAAGAAGAAACGAACCCTAGAAGTTGTACATAAGATAAATGAAAACGCATAAGTTTTTAAAAAACTCCCGGGAAGATATGAATATTTCCTGTACTTTTAAAGTTGGGGGGATCTATCACCTTTTTTACCCCGAGATACTCCCCTTTTTATCCGGATTTAAAAAACTCGGGGGCGAGTTCTCCATTTGGGGGAGAATGATGGGACACACAGGCATTTTGGGGGGGGCACACCCGGCCCGTGCCACGGCCGTGTAGTGTTTGGAAGGAACTCACAAAAATTTTACAAAGGGCCCCTACACACGGGCAGAAGCACGGCCCTTTTATTTTACCAAGGGTTTTTTCCCCAAAAGACATATACGGTTTCCATACACGGCCGTGTATTTTGATCAGGGTATCCCACAGAAGGGATGCCGGCTCCCCATACAAAGGCCTAGACACGGCCCCTGTATTCGGACAGGAACCCTTTTACAGAATCATATAAAGGGTTAAAAGCACGGGTGTTTTAAAGAGACCGTTTACTAGGCTTTTTCACTTTTTCCCAGAAACCTACACGGCCTGGGGGGCACGGGCCCTGTATGCACAAGTTATAGACTTTTATTTTATTATTTATTTCCACGTGGGACCTTAGATTTTTCCCTTTTAGATATTTTATGGGAAGTATAAATACCCTTTTGTCAGATATGCTAGGGTTTTTGTTTTTTTTATTATCAAATACAATTTTGTGAGAGAATTTTCTCCCCCCTTTTCCCGGGTTTTGCGCAACCGATTTGCATCAAAGAGTGTTTCTTTGTTGTTTTGAAACCAATTTCCCTATTCGGAAAATTTATTTCGGGTTTTTCTTTCCGCGTTGCCTCAAAGATTTTAAGATTGAATCGATTCTGTTTAAAAAAGTGGGAGGGACCGTAAAAGGTCCCTTATAAATTAATGGAAAATTTTTTCTTAAGCGATTAATTACAAGCCCAAAAATTTTTAAAAGAAAAAATTTACTTGGGAATTGTATTAATAAAAAAAAAAAAAATTGAGATCCAATGGGTTTTTAAAAAATTTAGAGTGTTTTGTGATATTTATAATTTTGGAAAGAAATGTTTTAATTTCCATTGTTTTTTTTAAATAGTAAGCCCCCCATATGAGATTGTTAAAAAGGGTTGATGCAAATTTCTTCCAATAGTACTAATAAAGTCACATGAGTAATAAATATGTATAAAGTACTAAAAAAATTTTAATAAATGAATACATTAAAATGACGATTAGTTTTCTAATAAATCTTTTTTTCCTGCCCTTTCAACCCTTTGGGGTTTAAAATTTTTAAACCCCAAAACAATAACTAAGTAAATGTTCTATGTTTTGTAGTATAGGGGGCAAAAGTTCTTTTAAAATTAAAATGGCACCCCCCGCTTTGTAAAAGA
>JBBMOL010002923.1:0-19964 GCA_037954665.1 Laguncularia racemosa
AATATACATATACAAGAAATAGAATTATGGAAGCTTTGAAAAAATAATTTCCAAAGTATTAAAATTTATAGGTTAATAGAAGACACCTCTTATATAAGCAATACATTATATAAAAACACATGTATTTACTAAATGTAATTGTTTTTTAATGATTAGTATCATGATGTTGTATACATATATACTTAGACTAAATATTGTAGATTTTCAAAATAATATAACAACACTTACCAAATTACAAATATAATTAAAATGTGCACATATATTTACAAATTTATAATAACGAATAAAAATATATATACCTTTTGTTAAAATACACTTTTTCAAATCGTACAAATACATAAGGTATACCTATGAATGCATATAATTATTTTAAACAACATATAATCCTTTGAAAATACTATGCTAGTATAGCTTATAAATTATATATAAGAAACATATATTTATATATTAGTATAAAAATGTCTTAGGTATTGTTTAGTTGTCAAAAATTTGTAATATTGAAATAGACAAAACATTTTATCCTTTTTTTGGGTTTTGCATTTTTATTATTATTAGACAAAAATGATCCTAAAGTATTAGACAACATGCTTTTTTTTTATAGCATCTAAAATATAAGTAAAAAATCAAATTCACTAGACAAAAACTAAAAATCCTTATCCTTTACTTTGTATATCATGCTTAGGATAGTACTTTATATATTCAAATAGTAGACACAAGGTTTCAAACCGCGATTTTACTAAAATCGCTAAAAGGTTCGTAGAATCAACATATATTTGGTTATAAGTCGAAATAAAAGTCATAATTTAATTAACACAATTAAGAATCGCTGATGCGCTACTTTTTTCTTTTAAAAGACCACTACAAAATCATCTCCTTAATCTCTTTAAACTAATATAAATATAATAACTATTTTATAAGTATAAAAGAAAAATTACCAAACGTCATCATACATCAACATTAATAATATATTTTATTTAAACATTACATTTATATATAGGATAATAATTAACTAAAATAGTAAAAAAAAAACTAAATAAATTAAAAAAATAAAAAAAGAAAGAATTTTTTTTTTCAATGGCACATATATTATATATAATATGCATATGGCACATTCATACATAATATATAATATATATAATAAGGTTTCCCTCTCCAACATCTTTTTGTGATCTTTCTGCTCCAGCCTCCAGCAAATCCTCAAAGAACGTTCTCTAAATTTTTAAACCCATCTTATATATATATATATATGTATGTATTATATAAAAATAAAAATGGTGAGGCGAAAGATGCTCAAACCTTGCCTTCAACGATTGATCATCTTCTTTAGCAACAGTGTATTTTACAACATTTACAGCAGTAGCCAACAAACAGTAAACAATATGGAACAAAAGAAGAAGCAATGAACGTACAGGTTATGAAGGAGAACGGAACATCCGATGACTGTACGTAGCAACAGCAGCATTTCTAAGGATTACAAGAACACAATTGACACCAACGAGTGACAACCGACAACAATGATCGACGAACATGCAACATAGTAAAATTGAACCAAACTCAGGAAACGCTACCAAACTCGCTATTTCACCGATTTACCGATTGACTCTCGTTTCACCACAATTTTGCTTCACGCTAAAGTTTGTGAACAGTTAACAAAGACAGTGAAGTATAAACGTAAACTTGAACGATTTATATATTTGACTCACGATTGACAACATTGGTAAACATTACAAAAAACCTTACCAATGCTATAGTGCACCATATATGGTAGTAACAAGTTATACTTTCTTAATTTTCATTGTTCTGTATTATTCAGTTCTCTCTTAACTATTTAATACTACAATCCTAAACGCTATCTTAAAGATACTTCTTAAATAAGATACTTATATATATAATATCTATATATTATCTATGTTTACATGAGAATAATATTCTTTTTATCAAATATAGAACCATGGATTATAATTAGTTGAGGGAGTGACTAAATATGCGTTTCTAAAGATTAGTGTTTTGGAGTATTTAAGATTCCGTTATATCATTACCCTTGAGTTTCTATGAAACTAATAATCAAAGAGATATTCTGCTTATGGCCCAAAAGATCTTCTAGTTTGGCTTGTTTTATGAACTTTGAACTTTTAGGATGTCAGATTTTTTTTTTTTTTTTGTTTTTTTTACATTCCTTGAAAAAAAATTACATGTTAATTTAAAATTTTCTAGGGCATTTAATACTAAAATTCGACTGAAATCTTAATATTTTTTTCCTTGTGCTCTTCGTATTCTAACTTTGAATATTAACTAATAATCTTATAAAATGATTTTAATACTCGAAGACTTCCCTAAATTGACTTATAAACCTCAAGGCTCACACATCAAGAAGGAAAAAGTTTTTATCCTTAGAAATTAATATCAAAATTGTTATAATTTAAGGAGTAAGATTAAAAAATCAAGAATTTTCTCTTATTGAACTTAAAGAAATGGTCTACATCCATCTAGAATAAGAGCCTAGATAGATAGAAATTTGATTTGAAAAAACATTGCATGACATCTGAAATCAGAAAACCATCCTTCAATCTAGTATTTTCCTTAGTTACCTTGCTATGAAGCAATCGTTTAAAATTTATTTTATTAAATGCATAAAAGTTATAACGACCTCGAAACCATGAGCCGTGCTACTGCTCACCACATGTCCTTAACTCACAAGAACACGTTAAGGCTCCTAAAACAACCTAAAATATTTACCCGATAACTTCTTGAATAATATCACATATAGACTATATTTCTTTTGATTTATATTAAATTAATTTCAATATTTATAAGGAAATATAAAGAAAGTGAATTTAATGGTGTTTAGTTGTGATAATTCAGGTTTTGAGGACCAAAAGTAAATTACAAGTTAATTGAGAAGTTGTCACAAAATTGAAGAAGCGAGCGGAGGATTGCACTGAAGGCCGCTCGGCCTTCAGGCGGCCTTACATTCAAGGCCGTCGGCCTTAAGCCGGCCTACATAACTCCCCGGATATCCATTGCGAAAATCTCTCCAAAATCCGTATCTTAAATAATTTGCTAACCTCAACTCCTCATCAGATCAACCTAACCTCCTCCTTTTTGGATCTATAAACAGGCCCCTTGTTTGAACCTTGGAAGCATCCCTTTTTTTTAACATCTTTTGTTTAGCATCCCTTGTTTTTCTTCTTTGTTTTTAGCATCATTTGTCTTTCTTTGAATCATTAGAATTCCCTTAGGAACTTTAGGATTTTACATTCCTTTAATTCCTTACATTCATTTATTCCAAATTTTAGTTGAAGAAAGAATGTTATTTGCTGAAGTTTGCTTCAATGAAGAATTCGAGGAATCATTTTGGAGATTGAAGTTCTACAAACTCTTGAAGATTATAAGCAATAGTTTCATTTACTTTATTTTCTTTTATGCCATTTATTAGTTTATTCTTGTTGTTTTTAATAGAATTTCATTGCACCTCTTTTATTCAATGTTTTATGCAACCATACTATAATGTTCTAATCATCCGTTAGAGGGAAACATGATGAAACCATAATTCCAAACTAAAAGATCATTGTATTCATGATATAGAAAATAGATATACGGAATTTTCATATAAGAAGTCCTCTAAGAATTGCATTATTGTAATTGAAATCAATGCATAGAATGAAAATGACTCTAAAGAGAAATTTAGGTTTTATTTAGAAATTGCCTAAGTAAGATTTAATAATTCAGTGGAAGCAGCGTAATGAATTTTAATTAAAATCTTGGACCTAATGATTTTGTTGCATGCAATATGTTTATTAAATTTTTCGCTAAGGATAGGAAAAATTAATTTAAATATAGGCAATCATATAATGGGAAATTTTATGATTGTGAATTAGAATCCCTCCATATGATTTTAATAAGCGGGAGCTATTAAATTAAATTTTGGTAACATTACTTGTAAATCTTGATAAATGATTAAGGTTTTGTTAATTTCTTGTGAAAATCGCATATAGCTATGATTATTATAACATAAAGGAAATATGATTAGTAGCGATTAGGGTGATTCTAATTTCCACCATCAATTCATCATTTTCAAACACAATTCTCTTTTTAAGCATTTATTATAATTTTATTCAATTCTCATCAATTATCATGGCCTAAATAATAGTAGAAATTGATAAAGTCTATTACTTAATCAATCTCGTGGTTCACCACTCTACTCTCACTAATTACTTGATCCGATCCGATACACTTGTCCGGTATTTATTCACGCTCTTTTACATCTCTTATGCGTGGATCAAGTTTTGGCGCCGTTGCCAGGGATGATTAATATTAGACCATCATTCAGATTCTATGTCTAATTTTAGGCGCAATTTATTTTGTTATTTAATTTGTTATCATTGTGAGATCATTTCCTATTCTCTTGAATTTCTTTTTTATGCGACAGTAGAAGTGCAGAACTTTTACCAATTAATCTTGAGATAGAACGAACCTTTCCGATAAACTAAAAGAGAGCAAAGAATAATGGAAGAAGATACATGGCAGATGAAACAACAATCGGATTCTGGGAGTTGGTAGAGGGCACTTTGGGATACAGATACTGTTGTTTCAGTCCTGCAATAAGAAGACCAACAATTCAGGCTAACAATTTGAGTTAAAACCATCACATCGATCAAAGGTTCAATCAAATCAATTGGAGGATATCCAAATGATAGCTTATGAGCATATTGCAGTATTTCTTCAATATTGTAATACATTGAAAATGAATTAATGTATCTATGATGTAATTAGGCTACAACTTTTTCCGTTTTCACTTAGAGAAAAAGCTAGGGCTTGTACAATTCACTGCCACAAGACTCTGTAACCACTTGGTTGATCTCACACTAATTTAAGGAGATTTTTTCCACCAGCTAGAACAGCTAGATAAGAAATGTCATCACAAAATTCACTAAGTTTAGTGGTGAATCACTTTATGTAGCATGGGAAAAGGATTCATGGAGGCAATTAGAAATGCCCCCATCATGATTACCAGATAATCCTCCTTATTGAGATATTCTATCTCAGTTTTAGATGACACATAGAGATCTCTGTAGATGCTGCTTCTGGTGGTGCCTAATGAGTAAGACATATGATGAGCTAGTGCCTTAATATTGAAATGGCCTCTATGCACATAATTGGCAACATGAAAGAGGTAAGTCTATAGTGGCATCTGTCATGACAAGGAGCACCTTAACAGCTCAAATTTCCTCTTACCGCCCATGTAAGTAACTCACCTCTGCACCTTCTTTTAATGTGAATCAAATTTCTTGTTGTGATATGCTCAGGACCACACCAACTCTTGAGTGCCCATCTGGAACTTTTTCCTCCCATCCATGGAGAGCAAGTAAATTTTTTGTCAACAATTTCCAAGAGGTAATCAAGGACCTAATTCAAACACCTACAATCCAGGTGGCGTAACCAATCCAAATTTCTCATGGAGAAATGGAATAAACAACGCACTAAACCTCCTAGATTTCAAAAGCAAGGTCCTAACCATAATAATCCCCATCAACCATATCCTAATCATAATACCTCTTCTCATCAAGGGCAGCGCCTAAAATGGGCAGAACTCATGATAAGTTATTTGCAAAAGACTGACACAATGTTGCAAAATCAACAAGCCACCATTAGGAATCTCGAAAAATCACTTAGTCCAAATGTCTCAACATTGAGTAAAAACCATCTGGGTCTTTACCTAGCAATACTAAGCAGAATCCTAAGGGTGTAAATTGCTATTATGGGCTAAGAGTGGTAAGGAATTAGTTATATAAAACTTGAGTAAGAGGAGGTTAACCTAGAGCAAAGATAAAGGAAACAGAGGATGAGGAAACCAAGCAAAAATCACCAAAAGTGAAAGCATATGTGTCCTCTATTCCTTTCCTATGAAGGTGAAGCAACAACAATTGGATTCACAATTTGCTAAATTTTTAGAGTCTTTAAAAAATTGCAAATTAACATTCCATTTTGCATAGGCACTTAGTCAAATGCCTTCCATAGCTAGATTCCATGAAAGGACTTGATCACTCAAGAAGAGAATAGATAGATGGGAATAAAATCTGTAAATGCTTACAGGGGAGTGTTCTATGATCCTTACAGAAAAATTTACCAATTTGCCAAGAAAAACAAAGAGATCAGGAAGTATTACAGTTCCTTGCACTATTGGTAATTTTCATTTGATAAAGTACTTATAGATTCGGGCAAGATAAATTTTAATGCCTCTGTCCATTTTCAAAAACTAGACTTGAGAATGTAAGAGACCATTTCACCTTACAACTTGCAATAGAAGTGCAAGGGTACCCAAAGGTAAAGTGGAGAATGTCCAGTAAAAGTGGACAATTCACTTTCCAGTTGACTTTATAGCTTTAAAAAGGGGAAAAATAGAGGGGTCCCATGATCTTGGAAAGCCCATTCCTGGCAACGGGAAGGCTTAATTGTGGGGGAACAAGGTAAGCTTACTTGAGAGTTAGGATGAACAATCACATTTAATTTTATGAGCTGAAAAGAAATTTGATGACTAAAAATCCTGTTACACATTGATATTGTTGAAGCTTTCCTTGATTCATGAAGAGAAGCAGGTTGGACACATGGGGTCATTCTTTGGGAATTTTTGATAATTGGAGTGATAAAGGAGAACCCCAAAAAGAACTGCAACAAATTTAGAAATTTAAACTCGACACTAAATTTGGGGCGGGGGCCCTAAAAGAAAAACCAAATTTCCCTCATTGACACAACCCCCCGGGTTTAGCTTAAACCCTTACCTATCTTTGAAAAATATTCTTGGAACAATCTACCTTCCATTTAATTTTTTCTTCTTCTTTTTAAAAAGTATCAAAGCAAAAACTTTTTAAAATGTTCAAGAGAACATAAGGGAACTATCGGGTGACCATTCTGATATTAAGGAATTAGCCCTTCAATTGTACTCAAAGAAAATTTCTTGAACTGATGAAACCTCAGTACAACCACAAAGAAACATAACCCAACTCTTAAGGGAAATTTTTAAAAAAAAATCTTAAATTTTTTAAGCAGGCATTATTTTTCCAATTTTTGATAGTAATGGGTTTAGCCCGTCCAAGTTTACCAAAAAAAGTGGTATGACTGTAAAAAAAAGGGCTAATGAATTAATTCCACCCCACGTAACTGGGTTGGAGAGTCTGTATAGACTATAAAAACTGAGAGCTACCCGCAAAAATATTTCCCCCTCCCTTTTTTAGACAATTTAGAAAAAATTGCAGGGCATGATTATTACTGCTTTTTTGATGGTTATTCTGGTTACAAAAAACCCCTTTAAAGCACCCGAGGCTAGAAAAAACCACCTTACTTGTCCCTAGGCACATTTGCTTTAGGAGAATCCCTTTTGGTCTTTGAAGCACCCGCTACATTTAAAAGATGCTGATTCCATATTTTCTGACATGAAAAAAAATTTTATTAAAATATTCATGATTTTTTCGTTTTTAGGAATCTTCGAAACATGCGCAAATTTAGGATGTTGGCTTAAAAGAAAGGGAAACTAATCTGCTTTTTAAAAAACTGGAAAAAACCCATTTCATGTAAAAGGAAAAGCTTAGGGCAAAAAGTACAAAGGGGGAATTGGGGTTTGACGGGGCGAAAAAAAAGGGGTGAAGAAAAGCCCACCACCACAACATAAAAGGGAATCAAAGCTTTTGGGACAGCTGGCTTCACAGGAGATTAACGGGGGATTTCTCTAAAATCTAAAGACCCCCTTTGAAATTTTATTAGAAAAAATTCTGCTTGTTTTTTATGAAAATGTTTTTCAGGCATTTAATCTATTGAAGGAGAACCCCCCCTACTGCAAGGGATGGGGGGTTCCCCGATTGGGGGCTTCCCCTTTGAGTTTAGTCATGCCAGACTATGGTTTTGGACAGTACTTGGGGGAAAGGAAAGATAAGTCATTTCATGAATATACTAGCGAGCAAACCAAAAAAGAGGCCAAAGGAATTAAGCCACAACTGAAAAAGAACTTTTTCAGTCATATTTGCATCGAAAATTCCGCCTTATTTAAAGGTTCAAAAATCATAGTAAACTAAAAATGCTACCCTTTAATATTTATTTCTAAAGCTGAGCAAACCTAGCAATTGATGATTTACTATGCAAGAATTTAAACCCGGAAAAAAAGTAAGAAGGGAAAGAAAAATGTGGGGCGATACTTTCCCTCTTTAATCCAATTGTTTTGATTCCCATAAATTAAAAAATTCCCTGAAAAACAAATTTCATGTATAGAAGTCAAGGGAAACCTTTTACAATCGTTAATTATTTGGGGAGCAAAAACCTCCATATGTTTTTTCCACCAAAAAAAAAAAATTTTTTCAGAAGTGAAGTTTTATTTTTGGGATAACCATACTCTTTAAAAATTGTGCTGACCAAATAATTAGACGATTTTACCTGAAAGTGAACACTTACATTATACAGCATTTTCATTTTAAGGGGGCAGGAGGTCACTTTGGTTAAAAAAACGGCAGCAAAATTTTTAAATATGGGATTTTTTTTGGCCCGGGTTGTTCAGGTTTGCAAACCATCATGCTTTGCCAATTTAAAAGGGACTGGCAACATTTCTAAAGGACACGAATTACCACAAAAAATATACTTGAAAATTGACCTTTTGACTTGGGGAATGACTTTATGGGCCCTTTCCCCTATTTTTTCAAAAAAAATATTTCTTTTATTTTGTTGTTTAAATTTCGAAAGGGAGGGGCATTTTGCCCCAAACAAACTAAGAACAGGGTTTCTTTAAATTTTTTGAAAAAGAAAATATTTTCGAGATTTGGGGTACCTAAGCTAAAAAAAGTGGAGGGGGGAACATTTTTTTTGAAAGGAAATTTGAAAAATATTAAAAAAAAGGGTTTTACTCAAAAAATTTTCCCCCCCTTACATCCACAAAGGTGGACAGGTTGAGTATCCATAGGGAAATTTAAAAAAAACCCAAAAAATGTCAATGCATCCAGAAAAAATTGGTCTTTTAAAAATCGAGATGCTTAATGGGCTTAAGAAAGCTTTTTAAAACCCCTATGGGAAGTCCCCAAACAAATTGTTTTTGGTAAATCGGTCCTTCCATAAGCCAACAAAAGCAACTGGGCAATAAATACCTTTAACTTGAGAAAAGCTCAGGGAAAAAAGATTGCTTCAACAAATAAGGGCAAATTTGAGAGAAGAAGCAAATAAAATGCAAAAATTTTTTAAAAAAGAACGAACAAACAAAGGCATATAAGAACATTTATTGCATTTTAGTTGAAGGAAAAAAAAAACCGTATTTTAAAGGGGAAACGGTTTTTCTTCTCAAACATTACTATGAAGGGGAACATTTGATTAAAATCCACAATTTTTGGGTTTAGGAGATTCAGAACTTAAAAGGGAAAAATCCGGGGTAGCGACTATAAACAAGCCCCTTCATGGGGGGGCAGCCCATTCTCAAAAATATATACACTAGGTTTTAATTTCGTTACAAAAAAAAAAAAAAATTCAAGGTTGGGTAAGAGCCCCCGGGGCAATTTCAAGACACCCCCAAGGATAAAAGACAATTTTTGGGGGGAATTTTTTTCCCCGATGAAAATTTTTCACCGGGGAAAAAACCAGTAATTTTTAATTTTTGCATTGAATTCCTTTTTCCTTAAATTTTTTTGCTAATTAGGAACAAAAGGCATTGGGCCAATTTAAAAATGTGGGGGAAAGGGGTTATAATTCAAGGCAGCCGACAATTTAGCCGGCCTACATTAAACCGCCTCAAAAAGCATTAAAGCCGCCGGGCCCTTTAAAGCCAGCCTACATTCAAGGCCGCCAGCCTTGAGCCGCCTACATTACTCCCGGATATCCATTGCGAAAATCTCTCCAAAAACCCTATCTTAATTAATTTGCTGACTCAACTCCTCATCAATCAACCTTATCCCCTCCTCTTTGGGTCTATAAATAGGCCCCTTGTGTGAACCTTGGAAGCATCCCTTTTGTTTAGCATCTTTTGTTTGCATCCCTTTTGTTTAACATCCTTTGTTTAGCATCCTTTGTTTTTCTTCTTTGTTTCAGCATCATTTGTCTTTCTTTTGAATCATTAGAATTCCCTTAGGAACTTTAGGATTTTAAAATTCTCTTAATTCCTTAAAATTTCATTTTAAATCCAAAAATTTTAGTTGAAGAAAGAATGTTTTTTGCTGAAGTTTTGCTTCAATTGAGGAATTCGAGAATCATTTTTGGAAGATTGAAGTTCTACAAACTCTTGAAGATTATAGCAATTGTTTCATTTACTTTATTTTCTTTTAATCCCTTTTATTAGTTTATTCTTTTTGGGCTTAATATAAATTTTTCATTGCACCTCTTTATTTCAATTTTTTTTTTAAATGCACTCATACTATAATGTTCTAAATCACCTTATAGGAAACATGATGAAACCATAATTCAAACTAAAATGATCATTGTATTCATGTTATAGGAAATATAGATATATGGAATTTCATATAAGAAGTCCTGCTATGAATTGCATTTGTAATTGAAATCAATGCATAGGAATGTAAATGACTCGAAAGAGAAATTTAGGTTTAGCAGGAATCCTAAGTAAGATTTAATAATTCATGTGGAAAGCAACGTTATTGAATTTTTAAATTAAAATTGACCTAAGTGTTTCATGCAATATTTTTATTAAATTTTCACTAAGGGTTTAAAGGAGAAATTTTTTTAAAAGATATTAGGCAATCATATAATTGGGAAAATTATGATTATGAATTAAAATCCTCATTTGATTTTAATTAGCGGGAGCTATTAAATTAAATTGAGGTAAGATTACTTTAACACTTGATAAAGGATTAAGGTTTTGTTAATTTCTTGTGAAAATCCATATAGCTATGAGTTATTATAACATGAAGGCAATATGATTAGTAGAATTAGGGTGGATTCTATTTCCCACCATCAATTCATCATTTTCAAACACAATTCTCTTTTTAAGCATTTAGTATAATTCATTCAATTCTCATCAAATATCATTGCCTAAATAATAGTAGAAATTGATAAAGGTCTATTACTTAATCAATCTTCGTGGTTCGACACTCTTCTCTCACTATATTACTTGATCCGATCTGGTACACTTGCCGATATTTATTCACATTTTATATTTTTTTGCGTGGATCACATTCTATATCAAAACATTTCATATATCTCCAAAGATTCAAATAATAACTTAAATCATATCAAATATCTAATGCAGCAGAAGTCTTTAAACGCCAAAATAACATTTTCAAAAGATAATGTCTATCACAGTCCAATAACATAATTCTCCCAAAACGTAATTACCATAATAGTAATGATAATCTTCATCTTCCTCTCTCCTATGGTTCACCTAAACCCAAATTATCTTCTGGGTTCTCATCTCCCTCAACACCTACATCTAAAAATGATTCATTGAATGGTGAGTTAATGCCCAATACATATAACACAAACACACACACATGAACAAACATAAATAAGTATCATACACTTCATGCAGAACTTAAACATAGACAACTATTTCTTAATACAATTTATGTCCACAAGCAAACAACAGGATACTTATAACCCCCTTAACACACTCAACACATTGGGGCATGACTTGGTGATGCGAGCCCCACACCCATGATTCTTTAATCCTTAAACTTGGTAATAGGAACTACCACTACGAGCCTCATACCTATGCACACTTAAACCTTAACCCTAGTGATGGGAATTGCCACTACGGGCTCCACACCCCATATCCACTTAAACCTTAAACTTAGTAATGGAAACTGCCACTACAAGCCCCACACCCATGTCCACTTAAACCTTAAACTTGGAGATAAGAACTACCACTATGGGACCCATGTACACTTAAACCTAGTGATGGAAACTACCACTACGGGCCCCATACCCATGTACACTTAATCACTTAATTAACATTCAACCTAGATAATTTCCAAGCACAACTCCACTAAAGACAACGTCATACAAAGATCATTAGGGTGCTCCCTAGAGATCTACCACTACGGGCCCCTAGGCTGAGCCAAGCACATACAGCATACCACTTAAATACTTAAACCAATTCATCAATTAAAACAAGTTTCATACATAGACTAACTTAAACAAGTACAAATCAACATGCAAGTTACACATACCTTGAATCCTAGCCTTAAACATTTCCCAGTCTTTGACTTAATCTAAATGAAATTCTATACACATCTATAAGCTCTTCTTTATATTCAATCTAAGATCAATATCATTCTTAATTTTCTTAATCCTATTCATTTAATTTCTCTAACGCCTTACTAACTATCTAGGTTGCATGGAATTTAATTTAATTTGAAGTTAATTAAATATGAAATTACTTTATACTTTATTCAACACTACCATATTAAGGACCGTGTTTGCTTAAAACGTGGAAGCATGACCATGTTAGGGGTCATGTATCTTTCGATGTAAAACTTGGTTTCGACACGGTTGGAACACGATCGTGTTGGGAGGTCATGTTCTTCATTCAACACGGTCTAAACACGACTGTGTTAGGAGGTCACGTTACCCTTAACTCAACACAGTCGAAACATGATCGTGTTAAGAGGCCGTGTATCTCTCGGTACAACTTTCACACTCAACATGGCCTAAACACAACCGTGTTGAGAGGCCATGTTACCCTTAACTCAATATGGTCGAAACACGACTGTATTAAGAGGTCGTATATCTCTTGGTGTACCTTTCAATTTCAACATGGTCAAAACACAAACCGTGTTGGTAGGTCGTGTTACCCTCGACAATCTGCATGAATCCTAATTCCTTTATTCCAAATCCTCCTAAACTTGATTCCCTTTATTCCTAAGCTTAACTAAGTCTCTAAAATACGTAATTTGGGGGCATCTAAATTAAAAGGGAAAGGGGCACACTTACATCAAAATTTCCAAAAATTTCAAAACCCTTTGACTCGTTGATTCTCTTTTTCTCACACCTCCCTTCACACCCCTCAGGGTTCTTTTAAACAACAACACTCAAAAACTACAATTTCCATAAATCCTAAATTGAAATTCGTAGGGAAATTTTCCCCTTCCCCTTTTTGTCGGGGGAAAATTTAATTTGCCCCTTTTTTCCCTTTTCATCTCTAAGGTTCTTGTCAAGGGCTTTTTATTTTGTCTTTAGGATTAATGTCAAGGAGTAAAAAGGAGGCATTAGGTCATCTGAGATTAAATGTTGCAAAAGTCCAAAATTCCCCTTCAAATTTTTAAAATTCCTCCCTTGGGCCCCCAAAAAAAAATAAAAATTTCATTTCCCCCCCTTTTCCCATCCTGGGAAATACCTGATTCAAAGATTCTAGATACTTTTTCCTCATTTCTGCTTCTAACTCCCACGTCACTTCCCTTTCCTGTTGGGTTTTTTTCCAAAGGGGCCTTTACAAAGGGGGAAAAATTTTCCGCCTTTTTTTACCCCTTTTCTTTTGTAAACGAGAATTCTAATTGACCTTTCTAAGGACATCAGATTTTTGGGTATACAAATTTAGTGGTTTTAAAGCCACTTTTAATCTTGGGGTTTGGGGTACATACTTCCTCAGGGATGGATACATGGAAATACAATTCCATTTTACCCCCCGGCTAAATTCGGGTGAAAGAGGGGTAAAACCCGTAAGCCACCCAAAGCCTATTCTTTCCAAGATCTCAAAGGGACCTATATACCTTTGGGGTTGGGAGAAATCCAAATTTACTTTCCTTTTTTTGGAGAAATCCTCAAAAATACCTTATCTCCCACTTTAAATTCTAAAGGGCGTCTTCTCTTGTCACATAGCCTCTTTTTTTTGGGAAAATTGGGGTCCCTCGTAATTTTTTCTACCTGATTAGTTTCCCTTGTCCACTTTCCCTTTTTTAATACCTTTTAAATCCAGCCCCATCCTCTGTCTTTCTCCCCCCCTTCATTTTTCCCCAAAGTAGTAGGGGGATCTACAAACCCTTTTCCCATAAAGAGGGTCCAAAAGATGCGAAACCCGAAGGTTGGGGCCTTTTAATTATTAATTTTTAGGGGAAACTTCACCAGAGGTAAAATGCTCCCTTCCAGTTGCCTTTCCCAAAATTTAGTGGGACATGCCCTGAGCAAATCTTCCAATAATTTTTATAGTCCTTTTTTTAGACTAACCATCTATCTATAGGTGGAAATTTGTACTAAATTGGGGAGTTTGGGACCCAATGCTTTGTGTAGGTTGTTCCCCAAAACTGGGTCACAAATCTTGTGTCTCTATTTGAAGTCATTGTCACTAAAACACCCATTTCAATCTGACTATCTCCTGTATGTATATCTTAGCTAGTTTTTTTTTAATTTTTATTCTACTATGATAGGTATAAAAAGAAAAACTTGGTCAATCTGTCCACAAAAAACCCCATCCTACTTTTCCCTGGGCAAAGTCAAAACTAGCACTGACACCAGTTTCTCTTTGAGCATCTAAAAACTAGCTTCACATCTATCATCCTTTTTCGAATTTCACATTCTTCTTTGTCAATCTGGTGAGAGGAGTTACTATCTTGGAAAACCTTCTACAAATCTCCTATAGTAACCTGCTAGACCTAGGAAGCTTCTTACCTCTGTAACTGTTTTCGATCTGTGCCAGTCTACTATCGCTCTCACCTTTTCTAGGTCCACAAATATCTCATCCTTGTGAACCACATGATCTAAGAAGACTACTTATTCTAGTCAAAATTCACATTTACTGAATTTAGCATACACCTTCTCATCTTATAGACTACCCAATATTAGTCTCAAGTGTTCTTCATGCTCCTTAGTACTTTAGAGTATATCAGGATGTCGTCTATAAAGACGATTACAAACTTATCCAGAAAATCCTTGAATAATCTGTTCATTAAATCCATGAATGCAACTGGTGCATTCGTTAGTCCAAAGGGCATTACCAAAAACTTGTAGTACCTATATCTAGTTCTGAATGTTGTTTTCTGGATGTCCTCTTCTTTATTCTTAATTGATGGTAGTCTAATCTCAGCTCTACTTTGGAGAACTCTTGAGCTCCCTACAACTGGTCAAATAGGTCATCTATCCTGGGAAGAGGATATTTGTTCTTGATTGTGACCTTGTTTAACTCCCTGTAAATCTATATAAAGCCTTATGCTTCCATCTTTCTTCTTCACAAATAGCACTAGTGTACCCTAAGGAGAGACACTAGGTTTTATAAAAACCGTTATCTTATAGCTCATGTAATTGTTTCCTTAATTCTTCCAATTCTACTGGTGCCATCTTGTAGACCAGTTTTGATATGGGTACTGTACCCTGTTCCAAGTCGATGTTGAATTATATTTTCCTAGCTAGGGGTAAACCAAGAAGATCTTCTGGAAACACATCAAGAAATTCTCTTACTATTGGTACTTCTTCCATCCTAACTTCTTCACTAGCTTCAATAGATATGGTTGCCAGTATACTTTTTCCCACATCTCATAGATAGGTAATCTAGTGGGTCTTTGCACTTCTAGCTTGTATTTAAAATATCCATCCTCGAGTATATTAAACTATACCACCATGTTGTGGCAATCAATGGTGGCATGATATTTGGATAGCTAGTTGACACTTAAAATAATGTCAAACTCTATCATCTCTAATACCAAGAGGGCTACTAGCATCACCCTACCATGTATTTCTATTCCCACTCCTCTGCATATCCTAGTTATCCTTCCTCTTACTCCCAAAGGAGTACTAACAACTAAGTCGCCATTCACATTTTCAACATCCAAAGCACGTGCACAGACAAAATTCTTAAACACACAAGATACAGACGCACCGGTATCAAATAGCACAACTGCATTATAGGAGTGTATTGGAAGCATACCTAAAAAGTTATCCACATATAGGATATCCTAGTGCTGTTGCTGATGAATGGCAAACCCCTTAGTAGGAACTCTTTATCTAGGACCTCCTGCTTGTGGTCTACCTCCTTATCCTCTCACTGGTAGTCTAGTTGTCTGTTGAATTGGCTCTACTTGGTTTCTGATTTGCCCCTGAGGACAGTTGACTGCCTTGTGTCCCCTTTGGTTGCTTACATGACAAAAGATTAAGGAAACTGACCTTTCAATGCAATGTTTGCTATTGTGCCCAGTCTTCCCGCAAGAGAAACATGCCCCATCTGGCTATCTGCACTCTCTTAACTCATGAGGTCCGTAACATCTGGGACATTTAGCATTTGGGCTTGTTGCAATGAGTGCCAAAGGCACTTGCTTAATCTGGAGAGGAGGGGCTACAACTCTAGGTGTTCTACTTTGCAACATGTGATGTCTTTTACTCCTGTCTTGCCTCATCCCACTAGAGGCAAGTCTTTTTCCTAGAGCTATTGCTACTCTATGGCTCCTTTGTTCTTCTATAATTTTCTTATTATGCTCAAGGTACTTCACTTTGTCTACCATTTTCGCATATGTATTTAGCTGAAAGGCCCCTACTGCAAGTTATAGGTCCAATTCCAATCCTCTCAGGAACCTTCTAACTTGGGACCTATCATCATTGCATACATTTTCGGGAAGGAACTAAATGAGGTGATTCAGCTCTGCCTCATACTCTTCAACTATCAGGTTCCTCTATTCACAGTTTGTAATATTCATTCTCCATTCTTTCTTTGGAGTTGCTGGGGAAATATCTTTGATAAAATAGCTCCTTAAACACCGCCCAGTTCATGCACCCCCCTGCAAGTCTAAGGACCAAAGCCCACCATTTTGCTACAACTCCCTTCAACATAAATGCAGCATAATTCACCATCTTATCTTCTAGTATCTGGAAGGCAGCAAAAGTCTTCCCAATTTCCTTTACCCAATCCTCAACCTCGATTGGGTCATCCACTCTAGGGTTAAACTCTTTAGCTACTCTTATGAACTTATCAAAGCTTATGGGTTCTTTAGCATTCCTATGCTATAGTACATTGGGTCCTTGGTGTAGTTGTGCCAATAGTCCCACCAAGTGGTTCACAATATGCAATAGCTGAACTGTCTCTTCAATCATCTGACCTCTTTCCCCTTATTGCTGTAGGTACTAAGTTTCCTCCTCATTGGGGTTATCACGCCTAGTACCCCTTCTAGTTCCTAATCTGGTCATTCTTCTTAGAGGCATTTTGTTTAAGAAGAGACAACCAAATCTACTTATGTTAATATCAGTCATGGTCAGTTTCATAGTGTGTATGCATATACACATATACCACTACACATGGGTCTATTCATACATAAAGCTTAGTAGTTAGAAGAATACAAGTGAAGTAATAATACAAGAAAATAATTACATAATTAAGTAAACGTCACGTATTTACCCACTCTCTTCATGTCTCACTATCTTACAAATCTAGTGCTTAATCCTTCTAAAGATCATATCTTAGACTCTATTGTTTAAAACTTATGTCTATTGATCATCGCTTAGTGCTAAAGATCATTACCTAAGCTCTCCAGGATCAACAACCTATGCTCTATAGATCAAAACTTAATTCATAAGAATCATGAACCTATTCTCTATAGATTTAAACTTAAGTCTCTAAAGATCATAAAACCTAAAGCTCTAATACCACCTAAGCTATGACGCCCCAAAACCTCAAGTCGTGCTACTACTCGCCATGTGTCCTTATCTCACAAGAATACGTTAAGGCTTTGAAACAATTCTAATACATTTTACCCTGTAACTCCTATATAAAAACTTTTCATATATCTCCAAAAATTCAAATAATAACTTAAACCATATCAAACATCTAACACAGTGGAAGTCTTTAAACACCAAAATAACATTTTCAAAAGATAATGTTTATCATAGTCCAACAAAATAATTCTCCAAAACCTAATTATCATAATAGTAAGGTAATCTTCATCTTCCTCTCTCTGTAGTTCACCCAAACCCAAGTTATCTTCTGGGTTCTTATCTTCCTCAACATCTGCATCTAAAAATGATTCCCCAAAGGGTAAGCTAATGCCCAGTACATATAACACAAACACATACGCATGAACAAACATAAACAAGTATCACACACATCATGCAAAACTTAAACACAAGCAATCATTTCTCAATACAATTTATGCCCACAAGCAAACAACAAGGTACTCATGACCTCCTTAACACACTTAACACATTAAAGCATGACTTAGTGATGGGAACCGCCACTATGAGCCCCATACCCATGTACACTTAAACCTTAACCCTAGTGATGGGAACTGCCACTACGGGCTCCACACCCATGTATACTTAAACCTTAAACTTGGTGATGGGAACTGCCACTACGGGCCCTACACCCATGTACATTTAACCACTTAATCAACATTCAACCCAGATTATTTCCAAGCACAACTCTACTAGGATAACATCACACAAAGATCATTAGGATGCTCCCTAAGGATCTGCCACTACAGGCCCCTAAGCCAAGGCACACACAGAATACCACTTAAATACTTAAACTGATTCATCAACTAAAATAAGTTCCATACATAGACTAACTTAAATAAGCACGAATCAACACGTAAGTTACACATACCTTGAATCCTAGCCTTAAGCACTTCTCAGTCTTGGACTTAATCTAAATGGAAATCTATACACATCCACAAGCTCTTCTTAATATTCAATCTAAGATCAATATCATTCTTAATTTTCTTAATCCTATTCATTTAATTTCTCTAAGGCCTTACTAGTTATCTAGGTTGCATGGAATTTAGTTTAATTTGAAGTTAATTAAATATGAAATTACTTTATACTTTATTCAACATGGCCACAATGGGGACCGTGTTGCTCAATACGGTAGAAGCATGACCGTGTTAGGGATCATGCATCTTTCGGTGTAAAACTTGGTTTCGATACGGTTGGAACATGATCGTATTGAGAGGTTGTGTTCTTTTTCATTCAATACGTCTAAACATGACTATGTTAGGAGGTCGTGTTACCTTTGACTTAACACGGTCGAAATACGACGTGTTAAGAGGTCGTGTATCTTTTGGCACAACTTTCACACTTAACACAATCTAAACACGACTGTGTTGGGAGGTCGTGTTACCCTTAACTCAACACGGTTTAAAACACGACTATGTTGGGAGGTCGTGTATCTCTAAGTGTGCCTTTCAATTTCAACATGGTCGAAACACGATCATGTTGGTAGGCTATGTTACCCTCGGCAATCTCCACAAATCCTAATTCCTTTACTCTAAATTCTCCTAAACTCGATTCCCTTTATTCTTAAGCTTTAATAAGTCTCTAAAATACGCAATTGCATCTAAATTACAAGGAATTGCATACTTACATCAAAATTCCACAAATCGTAACCTTAGCTCATTGATTCTCTATTCTCATCGTGTTCTATTTGAACAATAACACTCATAAACTATGATTTTTATAAATCCTAAATTGAAATTTGTATGAAATCCCTTACCCTTTTGTCTTTGGAATTTAATCGCTTCTTTTTCCTTTCTCTCTAGGGTTCCTGTCTAGGGCATTTGTGTTGTCTACTAAGTTACTGTCAGGGAGTGAAAAGGAGGAACATTAGGTCATCTAAGATTAAATACTTCCCGTCGTGAAATGTCTAAATTGCCCCTTCAAACTTTCTAAAATTCCATCCTCTTCCCTAGCTCTATGTGATAATGCCTATATTACATAAATAAATAAATAATATTTTCAAGTATTACAATTCTTATGCAATTCTTGTTTGGTAAGACATTTATACCCTTTCTCTTAATTACCCTTTTTTTAATAGCAATGGAACTACCAAGATGCTATCACAAAAGTTGACAACTCACTTACTATAATGATTAATTTTACTCGTATAATAAAATTATAAATATTTTATTTACATCTTTTTGGATTGTCTTTTTTTTTTATCTTTTATTTATCTATATCCATTTAAATTCTAATGTTTGTAAAAATATTTGTTTGCGTTTTTCTCTATTTCTACTTTATGTTTGATGTTTGTGTAAATTGTCTTATTATTTTGATCTTATTATAAATATAGTGAGATAGTGATT
>JBBMOL010002924.1:0-19960 GCA_037954665.1 Laguncularia racemosa
AGGCATCAGGATAGATAGTTTTAAAGTATGTATCAACTTGCCCTCCTATTTTTGACCTTCAGGAAAGCAGGTTTTCCCTGACAGACAGCAAACTGCTCAGCTCTCAACTCTGGGACATCAAAGCATTTGCCCTCAATTCGGAGACATGTTTGTATGCTTTCCATAATAGGAAATATGTGCAAATGGAAAGCCAGTAGGTTCCAACCAAAATGCCCACAATCTTGAATTGCCTTCCTGTACAAAGAAATGAAAAGTCTATGAGCATATAGAACATTGTCTCCAATCAAATTAGGATCTCCCAGAACAATAATGTGAAATGACAAAAATATCCAAATAAAATTTGTCAACCCCAACAGGTTGGCCTAGTGGTCAAGGCTAAAGACACTCATAACTTGCATGAAATCTTGATTCAAATCCCACCAAGAACACTTCTTGAGAGCTACCTACATGCACAAGATGTAATGAACCAATGAATGGATCTTGTAGGGTGAATCATGTACCCACAGGTAACCGGTTATATTACACCAGTGCCCCTCCATTTTCCAGAAAAAAAACGATGCCTATTTCAATCAAGACTGAACAGAATTCATTAGGATATTTGTGCAGGAGGTTGTTAGCAACAAAGGAAATGTATGGCAAGAGCTACAGGTGTAAGTTGACAAGTAAGACAAAATATTGTTTCGAGATGAAATAGAGCTTACCCCAACATTTCCCATTGACAACTTGTCTAGATCAGAAAAGGTCCCATTGCTGGTAGTTGCGTTTACCTTCACACTGTAATCAGTAGCAGAAACAGGTAGAAGGACCGGTAAAAGCACTATGCCAGACAAGACTAATATCCCTAGCACTGCAACAAAACACAATCAAAGAGTATTACAAGATGCTTGACCCCTTTTAAAATACAAAAATATGCAGGATGAACCAAAATAAACTCCCCCACTTTAAATAAAACAGATGATGTTACTGTCAAAATTGTGTTTACTAAAAGCCCATGCAAAGTTGTTGAAATAAGATCCTATAGAATATTTGGCATTATTAAATGTTGGGGCCAAAGGCTTCATATCAATGATATCATATTTTATATTAAGTTAAATAGTATCAAGCATTGTAAAAAAGTAAGTTCTATAGATGTAAAAGAAATTACGAATCAGTTATCTAACTTGTGAAATTGAGTTTACAAATTCGTCAGACTTTATGCTTATCCCATTAACTTGACCATATGTAAATGAGCAAAAAGATGCCTGCAACTACCGCACACGATGCAGTAACATGCCAAGATGCCCATCTAGTAGCAAGACATCACTTTCCACACCACTAGCTGTGTCATCTAATAGTAGAATTCCTGTGCTCTTGATTACAGGTGTTAGAATCAAATCTTAGTACTAATTAACTAGCAAAAAAGACATATACATTAAATCGCAAATTTAAGGGGGGGGGATATAAACCACAGGCTGATGCCAGTCATTATTACTTGTGCAATTATAAAACTTTGCTTTTCATATATCTATCAAAGTATATGGGAAAATCCCCTACATCTTTTGAACAAGCTTGCACGTTTTACGGAAAAACTATTCTCCTCGAATCAAAGCAGAAAATTTCTGACTACTTTTGGAACAATTCTCATCTGCCTAATGTGTATCCAAAGTTATGCTACAAACGTATGCTCCATGATGCACGTTGTACGCACCATGTTACCTAAATTGCACCAAACTCACAACAAAGGCAGCAGAAACATAAGCACACATACAATACCCAAAAACAAACCACTAAATTGTTAAGGATTATAATAGCTGCTCGCAAGAGACTAAAAGAAGAAACTTTGTACTCAGGCATTCATTAAACAAGAACCATATTCTCAAACCACAACTCAAAAAAGAATAGAAAAATTCTGAAACTATTTTCACACGGTAAAACGAGAAGCATGACAGTTAATAAAGACAGCGTAAGTACAGTTGATAATATAAAACAGGAAAATACAACCCGTGCTAAGGAAGACAAAGTAAACAGCAGCATCAACCCCAGACATGTTAATAACATCCTGCTCGGTGGAAGACAATGCTTCCCGGATCCAAGCAAACGGGTTCCTTGATCCGAACCCACCACCACCCTAAAAGGATCCATACCCTTCAAGATCCGGTTGGGATAGTACACCTCTTTGTTACCTGGTTCCTCGACAGCCATGTGAACAGGATCATCAAAACCATAAATATAACAAACGAAGTTATTAACGACGTTAAAAACGAACTAAAATCCATCTGGGTCTGTGTTTCTGTCTCTGATTATGTTCAAAAACTCAAATCTTTTCTATGTCTCAGTGAGAAAAGGAAGAGGAAAAGTAAGCGTTATAAGAAGAGAGAAAGAGGGAGAAGGAGGAGAGGTGGTTGTGGAGTTGATATAATGCAACAGGGAAGAAGAAAGGAGAAAACAGAAATATCTTGTGGGGTCTACAAACTGAGTGATTAGGGGTTTTCCTTTCTTTTAATTGCTTTAAGTATTAAATTAATCGATTAAACTATATACATTGTTGTCACCATGATATTATTGCAGAGAGAGAGAGAGAGTGAAGAGCGGGGTTGACGGAAGAAGGAGAGGTTTCCTGTTGCAGGATGGTGGGGGAAAGAGAGAGAGTGACCGTTCATCGATGATTGAGACAGAGAGGCAACTGATGTGAGCCTCGCTGGAGTACTAAAACTGCCCTTCCTTTTCAGCAAACGGCCATTCTGGATTTGTAAAAACCATGTCGACTCGTTTCCCGGTTTTAACTCGTGTCTCGGTGTAATAAGTAAAAACCCCTAAAAATATGACATAAATAATGGCTTGCTGGATCACTTGTTAATCAATAAAAAACACACACACAAATACACACAATTTGAAACTTAATTAAACATTTTATGACAAAGCAATAATATTTTCATCTACCGAGTGCATGTTTGAAATAATCCAACATGAATCTTTAAAAACGAAAAAAGAAGGAACTTCTTTTAAAACTTGAACCTTTGACCTTCTTATTAATAGTAACCCAACTTGAAAGGAATGGCCATTATCTATTAAAATATGAAATCAAACATGTTACAATAATTACTCAACTAATACATATGTTTCTTAACCTCCTATTAAGGGGGGGAAAATATATACAAGTGGCGATACGCATGAAGTGAGTGTTCTAGCTTCCAAAATTAATTATGGGAGTCACAGTCAAATATGTTTTTAAATTTCCATTCCATTTTAGCCACTAGGCAATAGAAGACTATTTTAAGCAACCACACTTCATGCGTACATGTTTTGAAATTATCTTTTCTTGTTATTTTATTTTAGAAACATCAACATGAAAAGAATATTGACTAGCAAATAAATATTACAAGAAAGAAAAGAAAAGAAAAGAAAAATCTACTCAGTTTGGTTATAATCTATTATGATACGTAATCCATGCTCTACTTCTATTTTTTAAAAGATTGTTGAAGTTTTTCCTATTTTGAAATTACATGAATATCCATATATTTCAATATATGTAGTGTATGATACAATAGCATTCTCCATACTCTCTTCTCTCTCTCTCATTACTCCTATCTCCTTAAGCTACACAGCAAAAATACATCGACAATCAATATTGAAACACTTAAGCTTATTTTTCTTCAATGAAATATTCAAATAGTTGGTCGGTTGTATAGACAGATTGGGCATGATGACTAGGAACATTTGATTATTTTTATAATGATATTAAACTTAGAGGGTAGTTTAACAAGTAGCTCTCTTTAAACACAAGCAATGGTGGTGTTATTATACTATTCCCTTCTCATACATTCATGACTATTAGTTTGGTTTGAGCAACATACTGCTTATATTATGAATTTTGAACCAAAATAACAAGTGTTGCAATTTTTTTAAACCATGAATCCTTATATATGATTTAATTAATTGTTTGTATTTCATTCTTGTATTTTTTTTCCCCTTCTACAATAATAATTTCGATTATAAAAAAAGAACAGGGGAGAAATATTTCATCAACCAAATGTCATGTAAATGCTATATTTGTGCTATGAGTACTAAAAAATGATATATAATTAAGTAAATTAATTTGTTAGTAAAAAAATTTAAGTTAATCAATCACATATTGAATAACATAAAAATTACTGTTTTCAATAAAGAATAAGCACATGTATTTATACAATCACCTAAATGATTTCTCTCCACTATTTTTTTATACAACTACTTGAATTTAACTAAGACACCCAAACCTTCCAAACACCTTAATATAATAGATAAGTAGATGCAAGTGCAACCCTTTAACTTCCATTAGGTATTTTGCTATCCATACTGTCCTCAATTTCACAAGCTAGTCTAATGTAACATCTTGCCTATGCTTCATCCCGTCTCTATGTAATTTATTTTTATATTATCCCTATGCAGTGGAATGATCAAGCTTTACTCAAAACTTAATTCAATATTTACTCAAATTCAATTATAGACAATTTAACTTCAAGTTCAATCAAGCTATCAAGTATTTTATTGAGTCAAGATAAAACTTTGAACTATTTAGCTTGATGAATTTCTAGTTTAACTAAGCTCAAATTGATCTCAAGTATATATTAAATTTTATTGAATTCAAGTCCAACTTGAGCTTTAATATGAATTTGATTAGTAAAAACGAAAATATTTCTAAAAAATTGAGTTTAGACAAGTCAAAACAAACGTAAGTCAATTGAATGACACTTTGACTCAAGTTTGAGCTAAAAATTTTAGCTTCATTCTAAATAAGTTTAATCAAGCTAGGCTTCAACTTACTAAGTAATATTTTGATCCAAAACCAAGCTAAATTTGATTTGAGTTCGAGCATTATATTTTGTAATCAAGTTGGAGCTCATATATACTACCTAACCAACTCAATTAATCTACATCTCTATCCTAATGTTTCAATATTCTTGGTATGATCTACTGGCTTCAAGTAGAGATGCCCTCTATAAATTACAAATCAGTAGTTCTTTTTGTATACCCATTGTACTATGAAAACACATTGAATGAAATTCTTTTTTAACCAATAAAAAAAAATCTCTAATCATTAAATATTGCTATGTTGATTTTAGTTGAGCTATGTCCCTAAATATTCTAGGTGTATTAATAGGTACCTTACAATTTTAGATTTTTTAAATTGATCATAATGACATCAAAAAAATATTAATGCACACACAATTAAGTAGATTTTAGGAAGAGCACAATAATGCTGTCAAATGATCTACAAGGAAAACAACGCGATAAGACATGGCTAAATTGTATATGGAATGGGATCAAACGATCCTAACTTCTATTACATCATTTGGAATCCTAATAAACAGTACCAGAGAGGAATCAAATTGCAAAGAGACTTGAATCATAAGTCACAATTTTAGCGTTAACTTATCTTGCATAGCTACTAAATCCCCTTAAAAACTATATAATAGGTGATTTAGGAGCTTTTGTTAATAATTAAAAGAATGAAGTTTTATATCTTTTAATGTTTTTACTTTTTTTTTGTGTGCAATTAATATTGAAAAGATAAAAACATAAAAAATTCTATTTTAAACTTATTAATTAGTGTTTTTGAATACTCGTTAATGAGATCATTATATATAAATAATTATTATAATTATATTTTGTGAAGGAAAATGGAAGTCCTTGATATCCGTTCATAATGGAGATTAAAATTTATAAAAAAAAAAAGTTATACAGTTTAAAGAGATAAAGAGTTTTGCTGGATTCATTTGAAGCCATCCAATTTTCTACTCGGAAGTCGGAGCACAACGTACCACCAGGAAGGAACTAAAGATTTCTTGTTTCCAGAACAAGGTACGGCTAAAGGCTAGTTTGGTCATTGCATGAGGGTCAAGTGGGTCCGTACTTTATCCGAATAAATACCCACGGAATCATCGACTAGTTATTTTCTACGCGCTGCTTCTCACCCAAACCCCTACCCCTTCCGTCTGAAACACAAACAAACGTTAATCAAAATCGACATCGATCCGAGCTTACGTGGCTTCCTGTCAAAGCGAGTAATGAAATCTCATCCAATTGATGCGCGTGGATTTTATCCCTACATCCCGACGGAGCCATCTTTCAGAGCCGGAGACGTGGCATTAAATGTTAAAACTAGCTTTTATTTCAAAAGGGACACGTGGCCGAATGGAATGCTGCCGACAGGGTATGATTGTATGCGAGAAGGATTTATTTTTGACGCTTTGCGCGGAGAAATCGTGGCCGTTGACTGCTCGCGTGGGTGTACATGCTGTCCCACTTGCTTTACGACCGAGATTGAAAGCAATTCGGTGTAAACCGTTTGAAAAATTTCCCCCCGGGGCGTGCGTGGTAGTTCGACGTCGTCGTCGGGGGTTCTCGTATCGCAATTAATGCAGTCCACATGCACGGAGCGAAGGGCTGGGATGAATTCAATTCCACTCCTATCGATTCATTTGCTCCACATCCTCAGTCCACACCTTATACGACAGGACGGATGGAATCTTTCCATTGCACGAAGAGTGTTTTATTTTTGTTTATTTAATATATTTTTTATTTATTTAGATATGAGTATTTAATTAAGATTCAAATAAAAAAATAAAAATATAGTTATATATATTTTATTAAAAAATACTAAATTTTTTAATTTTACTTTAAAATATAAATTAAATAATTTATTTAAATATTAGTTTTCAAATAAAATATAGATAACCTTAAATGGAATAGGATGAATCTTGACCTGAGCTTGCATAAGAAAACACAACCCAAACTTATATTATTTGGGGTTGTCTTATTAGTAAAACTTTTGCTAAGCCTTTTCATATCTGCAAATTTAACACCATATATTTTCTCCCTTGTTTATGACATAATAGTTTACAAGTGGTAATTACAACTATGATTAGAAATGATAAGTGAAGTTTTAAGAAGATAATGAAGCTCTATAACTCCAATAGTTACTATTATAGCTTTTATTGCTGGTCAAGGGTGCTCAGTAGGTAACCCTCCATACCCTATGAGGTGGTAAGTAGGTCATAATTATCGTTGAACCTGTAAGTGTTTATATAGGGGGGTTATAAGAGTTATTCGTTTAAGAAGAAGCTGTTGATATAAGAGATATTAACCTGTAGCTATTTTGCCTTCATTGCCATCCCCATATGTGGTCGCCACCAGGCAATTGCTCCATTCAAATTTAATTATCTTAGAAGATTGTTGATGAACTTAACGCTAGCTTTAATTGTTTTGTCTCCTTCTCACTTTCCAGTCAAGTCCTACTTTATTATATCAAGATTTCACCTGACCAATGATTTCACATCAACTTATTTTAATGCACAATATTAAATTGAAAAATATATGAATAACGGTTAATGTTTGCGATGAAAAAAATACTTTTGTAATCTCCCTTATAATTCTCTTACAAAAATTTTTAATTCCTTTTTTTAAAGTAAGTTGCCATATACCTTGAATAATGGTTTGTAGTTAAATGATTATTTTTTTTGTTAAATATGTGTATAATATATGCTGTTCAAGTTTATCTTTTTGTCTATTTTGCGAATTTGAAAGATATTTGCTGATCTTGGCATAATATTTGAAGTTGAGCAAATAAAACGTATTCGTGGGGCATGCTATTGCGTAATAGGCAAAGATGAATGTCGGTTTTTCCTCTATGAATTGGTAATAATGGTATTGATTTATTTATGGACGATAGCAATACTCAAGAATTAGCCGATCCATCCCTGAGACAATCCCTACACTATATTAGATTGTAGCCTATATAGAAAAAAAAAAAAAAATCAAGTATAATAGCCCCATTTTAGACGAGACAATGTTAGGGACACTAATATACTGCAAAGGTTAAAGTATATAGAAAATCCTAAAAACTTTTTTAAGTGATTGTAATTAAATCATAATACTTGTACTTGCAAGAATTAAGTCTTAAAATTTCAAAAAACATGCAATTGAGTCATTAATGATTATATGGAACATAGGCCACACATATTTTGACATTTTCTTGCCACATGGAGAACTATTTATTTAATTTATAAATTCAATTTATTTTTTCAAAAAAATGCTGAAAAAGTTAAAGAAAAGACAAAATTTGTATATAAAAGAAAATTGATGGGAAACCATCTTAGGTGACCAACCATCTTATGTGTAGTAGCATCATTGACCACCTAGGTGTGGGGTTACTCAATCCATCCTAAGCAAGGAGTGGGTGAGACCATTTGCAAAGGAACATTATTGTCTCTCTAAAGGCTCCTCATTGCAATCCAAATATATTTTAGTCAAGTAACCCACATTTGTCACTAGTGACTTAATGGTGCTATCACTCAACTTAAGTAGTAGGTTACACCACTTAGAATTGTGTAGGCGAGAGTAGGTCATGTAGGTTGATCTATTTAACTTGCAAAAAAAATGTAGGTTGGCAAAAAAAATTTAACCTTAAATAAAGTGGGCTAGTGCAAGCCAATTTAGGTTGAGGTGGATTTAGTCCGTTTAGCTTTGAAAATGTATAAAAGAAATGCGTATGGACTCGTTTAGACTTGAGTCATGCAAATTAGCCTACTTAACTTACAAAAAAATATAGGTTAGGCTGAAAATTTCAACTTGCTTGTTAAGTAAGTCGATTCATTTAGCCTATTTGCACATTCTAATATCACCGCATATAGATACTTATATAGATAGACAAACAAGGGGAATGGGTGGGGAGTGAGGAGGGGAAGGATCCATCATCTAAGCAAGGTTGCAAACACTACTAGGTAGATGGCATTGTCTTCCACCTTTAGACATCAATGGTCAAACTACAAAGAAGCATGGGTCATGACCTACTCTCTCCTCTCTCTCTCTTCCCCCCCCCCCCCCTTTTTTTTATTTTCTTTTTGGGACATGTGATTCACAAAGAGCTCAAAAAAATTGGCAAAATAGGTTGCTAATGAAGGGGTGTAATTGATTATGAGGCCTAAATTTGTTTCACTTGTTTAGGTGGAAGTTTACCATGGCACGCCTTACCTACTCCTCAACCTAGCTAGACTTATCACCTTTGACACTATCCTTATCTAGATAACAATATCAATTGCCTTACTTATCCTCAAAAAGATTGATTGTTGTTTTAGAATTTGATTATTCCCTAACTTATTGCTTAGGTGGTAATCGACATATTGCATTTGCACGAGCCCATTTCTACTTCATTTCTCTTATTCCATCCATAAATTTTGTATTGACTACCGGGGGTTTTAAACTTGTATCTTAATTACTCTTATTTTAAATTTTATCCACTTTTAGTCGATGTTTCTAATCTTTAAACAATGCCATTAGGTCATATTAGACTTTATGGTAGCCTTCAATTACTATCATTTTATGGTATTAGGTCGAACAAAATCCTTAATTTTTTATTTGATTTATATAGTGAACCAAATTACCTAATAAAAGAGATATCAAGGTACTTAATAAAACCTTTTATATCATCTATTTAATGTTATAAAGATTCATTTCATTAAACAAAAATAAGCATAATTTTGAAACCAAAATATAATAATATATTATCATTATTTTTTTATATTATATTTACACCAAATTTTTTTGATGAATTCTTATGTTAATGTGAAATATAACTTAATATTTTTATAACAATTCGTGTCATATACTATGCAAATTAAATATGATAAGAAAATTATACTATACTACTTATAATTTATTATACTCACACATTTACCTTTAAAATTTATATTAACTAAACGCTATTTAGAAATCCATATCTTAGGTTAAATAATTCATTTCAAGGTAAGTTAATAGATATTACGTTGTCAAACATCCTACTTTTCCATTTGTTTATATATAAAATATATATATATATATAGGGTACAACTTTTTTTTGCCAATTGATGGACCTCCATTGGTGAATGAAGATTGGAGAGCAATTTTGGTTGTGTCCTATTGTTAATTACTAACGGGGCGTAGGAAGAAGACTTTATGAATGGACAGAGCGGCAAATATTGTCGTTTTAGACGTAAGGGGTTTTAATTGGGTGGAGATATCATTGATGGTACGATGCGGTAGTTACTCGTTCCCAAAGTAGGAAAGCAAATAAGTGAAGTTGTCCAGTGAAGGACCCACTCATTAGGGCCGTCACGTCCATGATTTCGTGAAGATAAAGACTGGCAGTTTTTCCCTTTCACGTAACGGGGACGAGCAAACAGCAGGAGCCCGCTACGGTATCGTTGGGTTCGTTGCCTTCTTAAGCGGGCGCCGTGGTCCATATCCAAGGGCCTAATACACCAATAATCCTCAAGACGAGGGGACACCGTGTTTCATCCGATAAGCCTGTCGACTGCTCATCTAATCAAGCACCCGCATAGTATATGAAAAAAATCTAATTCAATTGTTACGGTAAGTTTTAACTTTTAAGCGATTACCATATTTTGTTATAAATTCTCGTTTGATCCGGCTTAGGCTCAAGAAGAGAAACTCGTGTTGAGTGTAATGAATCACAAAAAGGAAATGAGTCATGAGATAAAAAAGGGTCTTCTTTATAAAAACTTAGACATTCAAATCAGTAATTGAAAGCGAGAGAATTGAATAGCAACTAATATATAAAGCAGTCTAGGGTTTGAGATCTTTTATCTAGCATACTCACGGAGTATTTTTCGGCTACAAGGGCCCATAGTTCTCTTTATTCCTTGATTCACGGCAACTACCATCCTTTCCTTCATATCCAAGCTTGAATGCCTTTGATGGGACAGTTGGCCTTGCAGGCTTAGTGGGACAATTTGACCATCAACACTAAACTAAATTATGCATATAATCGTAATTTGAAGGCAGGAAAAAAGTTATGCTTAAATGATTACATTTCTGTTAATTACTAAAGAATTATAATTTAATTCCCCCTTAATTTCATACAATGAAGTGAAGGGGGTATAAATAACAAAATACTATAAAATAAAATAAGTAAAAATGTAAGTTTTCTCTTTTCTAATTTCAATATTTTTAGTTATTTTATCAAATGAAAAAATAATAAATTAGGATCTGAAATCATGTTTGTAAAGGTTTAAAAGTTTAAATACTTAATTTTAAATAATAAAAACTAAACATTTATAAAAAAATATAAAGAGATATATTTATAATAATTATTAATTTTTTAACTACTGTAATTTGGGCCCAAATGTTCGAGGGACTAAAGTGACATCATACTTTATATTCACGTATAGATAGACAAAACGGGGGGCTTCGCTTACAGATTTTCAGTTGGGGTGTTTTCATTCGGAGTAAATGTTATCATTTTCTTTTTGACATATAGCGGAATAATGTCCACCGAACGGCTTTGGACTCGAAAATCTATGAAGAAATCTCACCCGGATAAAACATATATAATACGTATGGATCGAACGAGTGTGATAATTAAAATCTGAAATGGTTCAGTAATATGGCCAAAATACCAAAAATATGATTTTTTTTTCAAAAAAATATATTACATGAATGGGATCAAGAGAAAAAAATATTACACGAATAAAGCATTAAAAGCGTATACGCATAAGCTTTTAATTATAAAACATTTGTACTTAAGATGTATGCCCCGCATAAATCTTCATTACAAAAAATTTGTATTGAAAAGATGCATGACCCTTTAGTACAATTTTTTTTTATACAAAAAAACTCATATATTGCATGTCCCTTTCCCAAACTACAATATCAATTACTATAACACTCTGAAAAACACTCCATTTTTGCCCTAAGAATCAATAATAATCAATTTCCAATTTTTTTTAAATTTCTTCCAAATTTTTCTCTAATTTGGCAAAAATAGTAAAAATATTCAAAAATAAAAAATAAATAAGAAAACACATCAATTTTGAGAACTAATTTCAGAAATGTAAATAATAGGATTAAATAATTTTTACAAATTTTTGAAATTTCAAAAAAATACAAAAAAAATAAAAAATCGCGTTGCATATATGCAATTTGCGAAATAAAAAAAATCAAAAAAATGGGGTTTAGCTCAGCTGGCTCGTGCATGCGCCTGGAACGTGTGGGGGATCTGAGGTCTCGAGTTTGAACCCCACCTCGCATGCGCTCAAAAAATTTTTCTTTCTTTTCCCCTTTTAGCCCCCACGTGGCAACATGCGATTGGCCGAGAGAAAACACGTGCCTCGCACGTGGCCCATCTTTTTCCTCGAGCCCAATTGGAGAAAAATCCGGTAGAAGTCCGACGAGGCCAAAAATTTTGGCTGGATTTATTTGAATCTTTTTGGATTTCAATCAATCTAAAAACCGAATTAATCCAGATAAATCACAAGATCACAACGAATGGGCATCAAATATGTTGGATGAACTTAAATCTAAAAAAAGGGAAAAAATTCGGATTTATCCAAATCGAGGATTTAGCTTATCGGGAAGGGTTTTCGAACTCCTAAAAAATAGAGGAGGAAGGGAGGAAGCTAAATCACAGATCAAAAGCGAGAAAAAGTGAGAGAAAAAAGAGAATCGAAGTTCGCTGGAGTTGTTTCGAAACCCGACTGTCGAGCAAGAGTTGGGCAATCACCAGGAGGCGTTTCTGAAGCAAACCACGCCCACCATTGGATTTCTCACCATCGATAACCTAGGTTTCGACACCTCAAGGGCTGAAAAAGGGCCCGCGGAACGCCTTTAACGAGCACTCCCCCCCGTCGCATCCGATCGATCCGACCCGACCCACTTCGACCCGACAAAACCCGACCCGTGCATCAACACGGATCCAGGTAAGTCGGATTTTCCGATTTTTAAAATATTTTTGTTTATTTATTTGGTTAAATTTTGTTCCAAATTTAAATTTTATTAATTTTTATTTATTTTTACTTGTTTATTTATTTACTTATTTGATATTTTATTTATATTTCAATAAATAGAAAAATGTTAGAAATTAGATTTTTTGAGATTTAATAATATAAAAAACAAAAATATAATCAAAATAATAAATAATAAAAATGTAGAAAATAATAAAAATATTAGAAAAATGATAATAAAAATTAGATTTTAAAATAGGGTAGATAAAAATCTAGGAGAAAATTTTTAATAAAATGATGAAAAATTAATGAAAACTAAAAAAAATTTAAAAAAAATATAAAATAAAATAATAAAAATTAAAAAATTAAAAAAATTTAAAAAACCAATAAAATTTATAATAGAAAGAAATATTGAAAAATAAAAAAAAAAAGGGTTTTAAATCACTTAGAAAAATTATTTTCTCAAATAAATCCAAAAATTGATGTTTTTCCTTAAAATTATTTTCAAAATCAAATTATTAAACTTAGCTTAGATTTTTTTAGAAAATCCCAAAATGGTAAGAACATAAATCATAAAAGATTTCGCGATTAAAATCACAAACACACTTAAAGTTTTCAGGAAAACGAACTCCCAGCTTGTTTGATCCTAAATAATAGGTACGTAGGCACCCATTTGGAGCAATCCTAAAAAGGAATAAAAAATCATTTCTTAGAATAATTCACTCAAAAAAATAACAATAAAAAAAACCCAAAAATAAAATAAAAGACATTTCTAGATGGAGATTAGGTGGTAACCTTGGGGTTTTAATAGGTTAGCCTCCGAACTTAAAACTCTGGTTTTTTCCCTTTTTCTCTTTTCAAAAAAACGAGAAGAGGAAATCATAACGACTAGTAGTCCAAATTAAGACTAATCCCTCCATTAGTCTTAATTCAATCTTTCCCAACAATATTGGGTGGCGACTCCAAAATTAAACGAAGTTCCTAACTCAAGTCGAGGACTATATTAAAATAGTATAAAGTCTAGTCTAGATCAGATTAGGAAGGAAAATTCGAAAATTAGACTCGAAGGATGGTGACTCCACTAGGACTCATTCTAGAAGGTTGGGCCACCTAAATCTCTTCAAATTGTTCTTTTAAGAAATGTCTTTCAATTATTATTCTGTTGCTAACTTTTCGGGGTTTCATAATTCAGTTGTTTTTACTTTTGGTTTGCATGCAAATATTTGTGTGAATAGATGCGGTCGAACTGGGACCGTCCTAGGACCCTAAGACGGGGACCATTGTGTGGTTTCGGGCGAAGTGAGTTGATCACCGTTCGGGACTGATTAGGCTACTCCACCCAATGTTTTCGATGTGGCCTGAGATCCATTCTCCCGAGAATGCGGGAGGCCATAGAGCTTTTGGGAACAGTAGAACCAACCTATTTGCATACATAAAGTCATTGGGTTGACAATTGACGATGATGTGAAAAATTTGTTGTGTTGTTCATGGAGTCGGATTTATTTCCCTGTAATATTTTAATAGTTCTGGTTGTAATAGGAAATTTCTTGTTGCAATAGATGGCTAGTACCGTAGTCGACCGCTTTCCTCCGCAAAGAGATTCGAGTGTACAAACCTTTGACCCAAAGTTGGTACTGGACCACTGGTTTACCTTGTACAATCCAGAGGAGTAGGTTTCATCCAGCAAAAGATAGGACCCATCCTCTCACTAACAAAAAGGAGGTGAATTTGCCTTGGTACGGCATGCTTCATTTTATGGGAAATCGAGCCCGCAGCCTTCTTCATCGGGCCACATGAAATCACCCCTACCCTGGAAGAGTACACCCAGCTGCTACAAGCTCCAGCGCTAACCGATCAAATCTATGTGCCAGATCTCGAGGCCGGCCAACCGGGAACCTCAACAGACTACTAGGTATCCGCAAAACACAGTCAACAAAGCCTTAGCAACTGTAATGGATTACTGCATACGGATGGACGATTGGAAGCCTGGTTCATTGCTCGAGAAGACAATGAGGATAGAAAAGACATACGTGTGGGGACCCCAAGACTTACAACAGAGAAAGGTGAACACTTTCATCTTGACAGCTTTCGCCACCATACTAAATTTCCCACCGGAAAATTTCTATGTCCACTACCGGTTGCAGAGCTGGTGACCCAATTTTTGGAAGGAAGACTTACATCCGGCTCTATTGGCTGAACAGATTCGGGAACTAAACTTCCTAAGAAGAAAGGCCACAGAATCCTCCGCTCAAGCACCAACCTTATGCTGATATGGTTCGTGAGCCACCTAAGTGTTCGGGCTAACATGGCCCCGGAAAACCTTGGCTCACGGGTGGAATCTTGTGATCATCCCTAGAAAAGAAAAACTACCCAACGACCTTACGCCACCGTTTGGAGAAGTGCTTGAATCTTCAGTTTCTGATGATATTCTTGGACAGCAGGTGGAGTTGCTGCGACAAAATTATTTTTGACCTGCAAATAATTTTCAAAAACCCTGCCTTTGATCGGAATCGGTGGATGTGTTGGATAACACCCCAATTTATGGTCACCATTTCAGTACTATACAAACATAGTTTTTCGCCCCTCGCTGGAAGCAGTCACCTTCAGTACCAAGATCCGAACTTGCTGGTGGCTGAAAAAATTTGCTAAGCTGTCAAAGGGCAAAGCACTTTGGGAAGCCGGAACTGAAAGCCCGAATGTAGACCTCGGGGAGTTGGATGCGAAGTGGGAAAGCACCGAGCCACCAGAGAATTTGTAAAATTCGCCAGCTACAACCAGATAGGGAAAAAAGCGTACCGGGTCCCAATGTCACTCAATCGAGGCCAAATAAGATAAATCCGGAACTAGAAATCTACCCAGAGTAGGTCAAGGCCCGGATGGGGGTCTATTTTGAAGTTGGGAGATTAAAGAAAGACATTTGGAAAGGACGATTCAAGGAACCGACCAAAGGAACAAAGCTTTGGAAGCAAAAATTAGAGAAGACCAAAGCCAGAGTCGAAGAACTGGAAGCCGTCATCAACGGGAAGCCTGAGTCCCACAACAAAAGACTAAGAGAGCTAGGAAATAGATTATCATTGTAATCTTTTATTTGAGTATCGAACTCCAAAAATTTTCAAATATTAATAAAAATAAAGTTTCAATTTTACATCGTTAATCAATTGTCGACCCTTTTTATTTTTAGCATCCGTGTGACACATGCATAAAGCATTTGCATACATTATACAAAAAAAAAAAAATGCGCGCCAGGTATCAAAATAGCTTTCCCAAGCACCGAACCCTCCCAGAAGCCCCAAATTTGCACATTTTAAGAGCAAAAATGGCAAACAGTAGCGAAAAACCGCAACAACATAAATGCTGAAGCTGCCTCGGAATCCAAGATCGTATCCCCAAACAAACGGTCCAACAATTGCTGCCCAAGTCCACCTCTTAACTGAAAGCATCGGCCTCCTTCGTTCTACCCAGCCAACCCAGGAAGAGCAATTTAGGGCCAGGAAAGGGAAGGCAGTGGAGGGGCAGCCTCCAGATATGAAGAAATCAATTCCCACCTCAAACCGGCCTTTGAATATGAGCCGAGGATCAACCAAGGGCCAACCTCTGATGACCTAAAGAGAGAGATGGAAGGAGGGCTGAAAGAGATGGAGAAGAGGCCTTCCAACAGCTCCATGAAAAATGAAAACAATTGAAGGTCCAGATGTTTTCGGGAAGCCGGAATCACCAGTCTGCCATGTACAGGGAAGAGGTATACCCTAAGAAGTTCAAGACCCTGGAGTTTGAAAAATATGATGGGATCGGGTGCCCCAAAATGCATACAAGGCAAAATGCCCGAAAGATGAGCAAGTATGCTCAATACGACCAACTCATAATCCAGACTTTCCAAGATAGCCTCATGGGCCCTGCATTGGTCTGGTAACGCCCACTTGGACCCTTTAACAATGTCAACACCTGGGAAAGGCTAGCCTGAGCGTTCTATGATCATACAAGTTCAATATTTTAGGTCGCCCCCTCCATGTTGATTTGGGGAGTCTCTGAAAAGACATACTGAGCCCTTTAAGGGTATGCTCAGCCTGAGAGCCTAGGCCGCTAGAGTAGCAACCCCAATCTCTGAGAAGGAGTTGACATCCATATTTGTCAACACCTTAAACTAGACTTTACTTTTCACATTTGGTAGTCCAGACCCCCATCTAGCTTTGCAGAGGTGGTAGCTGCAGGGTGTCGAATCGAAAGTTTTCCCTCACCACCGGCAGACTCCAAACAATGGATTCTCCTAGGGTTACACCAACACAGAGGGCCCCTTTGAGATAACAGAACCAAAGAGTCTACCGTCAGCATAGTCCACTTTCCCGGGAAGGCAGAAAAGGCCAGAACTCGTGTGACATTTCGACCACGAGTGCCCCAGCCCAGCACTCCACGACCAATCATACCCAAGCCACCAAGGTCCCAAGGTAGTTCCACTCCAATTCCCATCCCGCTCAGCCAGGTCTTTGCTCGGCTGCGGGCGGACAACCCTTTATTTGCTTCGAAATCCCTAACGACCGGTACAAGCCCAAAACTTTGACCCAAAACCTCAAATGTGATTACCATATGGGCCAAGAGGGCCACCTACAAATAGATGTTGGAGGCTCCCCGGGACAAAATCCAGGACTTAATCGACGTAGGAATTGTACAGCTGGATTTTGTGAACCCCCACACTCAATGTTAACACCAACCCGCTGCCCAATCATAAGCCCACCATCAACATGATCACATCTGAGGAGTCAGCTCCCAAAGAAGTTTTCGTCAAACCATGATGGGCCAAAAATCAAAAGGGGAAGAAAGCCATATAATATCCTGGGGAAATTTTTTAAAAACGACTGGGGAAAATTTCCCACTCAAGTTAAACCCAGGAAATGCATTTTTCAGGGTCACAACGGGGAAATTGTTAGGGTTTGTCATAAGCCAAAAATGCATTAAAATCGACCCTGAAAAAAGTAAAGTCCATATTAGATTTTACCTTCCCCCACACTCCTTTAAAAGAAGTAAAAGCTTCCCTGGGAAGTTTAAATTATATACTCTTTTATCTCACAGCCACCGATAAGTCCCGGCCACTTTTCCCTATCTGGAAACCACCATGGGAAGGGGACGACGAATGCGAAGAAGCATTCAGGATGATCAAAGACAAACCTTATAAAACCTCTGGTCCGATAGTCCCCGAAGAAAGGGAAAGCCCTTATTCTTATACCCACTATCCCCCCGAATCCATGGGATGCGTGTTGGGGCAGAAAGATGAAGAGGGAAGAGAGCGTTCCATATATTATTTGAGCAATAAATTCACAGATGGGGAAAAATAGGGACTCCCGAGGTTTGGGGAAGACTTGTTGTGCCTAATTTTTGGGGCATGTATCGATTAAGGCAAAACACCCTCTACTATCAATTTAGCTACTGATAAAACATAATCCCTTGAAATACTTGGGAAGAAAACCCGCTTTGATAGGGAGAATCTCTAAAAAAGGCAAATGCCCCCTATCTAGTTTTGACATCAACATACAGAAACAGAACTCAATTAAAGGGCAAGCCTTAGGGGCGACCCCAAATTGGGGGAGAACAAACCCCGTTGGGACGATTCCCCAAAAATACAAGCCCAATTCCCGGACCGACCTCAAAATAAACGGGGCATAGAACAGTTTAACAAAAAATATCAAAAAGTCACCCAAAAAAAATAAACAACAATTTTACAAAGATTGACATGAAATTTTTTACCGTTTGTTTCTCACGGCTTATAGAACTTCAATAAGAACATCTGCGGGAGCTACCCCCATATTTATTGGTATAGGGGGGACGGAAGCAGTGCACCAAAATCGAAGTCGAAAAACCCCTCATTTAAATTTTGTCAGAAACTAAGGGTAACTGAATCCGACGGGGGGGGAAAAAGAGGGTTGATCAGCTAATCTGTTGATGAAAAAAAAGGGCTTACTGGGACTATGTCAAGGCCCAAAGTTACCAACAAAGGATGGCCCGAGCATTTAAAAAAGAAAATGGGCCCCAATACTTTAAAGAAAAGGGGGTTTTGGGGCTAAAAAAGGGAAGGTTTCCCCCCCGAAAGCCCAAGACTCCAGAGGGAAAAACACCCCAAACTAAAAAAAAGGCCCCCTAGGGGGGAAAAAAGGTTCTGTCAGGAAAGGTGCTTTTATACTGACTCAAATGGATGGTTTTCCGGAATTCAGAAACCCCATTAACACAGATGCTGAAAAAATGTACAAACCTTTAGGCAAGGGAAAATTTAAATTTTGCTAAAGTTTAAAGAAAGCCAATGTTCGATGCAAAAATTTTGTTGGATCTAGTTGTTATTTTTTTTCAAGAAAAGTTAATATCCCTGAATGGCAATAAAACCCCAACCAATTCTCTTACAACAAATATTCATAAACACATTACCCATCACCCTTTACCAAAAGAATGATAAACATAAAATAAAATGAATCTCAATATATTCTATAATATAAATTTTATCTAAATTTTGAGCATTAGAATTTAGTGCACATAGGATAACACTTACCGTCCAAAAAAGCCAAAGCGCACAAGAAAGGAAGCACCCCCCCAAAATTTTCAAACCCCCCCGGGGCAAAACAAGAGTGAGCGAACAGAAGCAAACCACACGAAGGTTCGGGTTTTTTGGTTTTCTACTAAGATAAATTGGCAAACCTATTAAAATGAATAACTATCATCATATCAGGGAAAAACATCCCAAACAATTTTGTTCAGTTAGTTTGAAGCATAAGATTAGCCAGTTCAATATAGTGCATTGTTTAAAACCTCCCCTTTTAAAAAGGGAAAATTAGCCCACAAATTGGGGCACTTTTTCCTAAATACCTATCTTAGGGTCAACCCATAAAAGGGGACCCCCTTTTTTAAAACATTTCTTTATGCTATAGGTTTTGTCAGCCCAATATGGGACTCCCCCTTTCCCCAAACATCCTCTCTTAGGGTCAGCCCATAAGGGCAAACCCTTTTTTAGACATTCTGTCATAGGTTTTGTTAGCTCACATTGGGGCACTTTCCTAAATATCCTATCTTAGGGTCAGCCCATAAGGGGACCTTTTTGAAAACAATTTTTTTATGCTATAAGGGTTTGTCGCCCACAATGGGGCCCCTTTTCCCAAAATATCTTTTCCTTAGGGTTAGCTCGGGAAGGGCACCTTTTGAGACATTTTCCCCCCCAGGGTCGTGAGTTTAAGAAGACACTTTTCGCT
>JBBMOL010002925.1:0-19960 GCA_037954665.1 Laguncularia racemosa
AGAATCTATCCAAAAACTACAAAATAGAATCTCGACCATGTCTAGACCTGGTAATCCTAACACAAAATCCATAGAAATATCTACCCAAAGCTCATGAGGAATGGAAGTGGGTGTAAAGCCCTTGAGGTTAGACTCTCGATTTCGCTTGCTTACACGTGACACATCGCTCACAAATCCTCTCAACATCCGTTTCATGTGAGGCCAATAGAAGTGTTCCTGCAATACCCCTAGGTTTTAGCTACTCCAAGTGTCCTAATAAACCTCCTCCATGAGACTCCCCACTAGTAATTCTCTTAAAGAACAAATTAGAATACATAGTTTACTCTGCCTAAACAAGAATCCTTCATGTTTATAAAATTTTCCATGCCCACATCTTCTCACATTGCACATACTCCTCAAAAAAATCTCGATCAGCAGCATATAACTCCTTAATGTACTCAAAACCAAGCAGTCTAGAACTAAGAGTAGAGATAAGAGTATACCTTCTAGAAAGTGCATCAGCAACGACATCTCTTTTACGTTGCTTATAGTGGATGACATATGGAAATGTTTCGATGAACTCCACCCAATGAGCATGCCTTTTGTTCAGCTTGTGTTGCCCCTTCAAGTACTTCAAGGATTCATGATCATGTGGATCATTAACTCTTTTGGCCAAAGGTAGTGTTGCCAAGTCTCCAGTGCTCGACCAGTGCATATAATTCCTTGTCATAAGTAGGGTAGTTCAAGGTTGCCCCACTTAGCTTCTCACTAAAAAATGCAATTGGTCTTCTCTCCTGCATGAGCACTGCTCCAATACCTAATCCTGAGCATCACACTCAATTTCAAACGTTTTAGCAAAGTTAGGTAAAGTAAGTAATGGCGCCTGAGTCAGCTTATTTTTAAGCGTCTGAAAGACCTTCTCTTGTGCTCTCCCCATCTGAACCCCACGTTCTTCTTAATTACCTCAGTAAATGGTGCTGCAATGGTGCGAAATCTTTCACAAATCTCCTGTAAAAGCTCTCTAGTCTATGGAAACACTCCGCACATTACTTACATTGGTTGGATTAGGCCATTCTTGGATCGCACGAACCTTTTCTTCATCAACCTATATTCCCTGTGCACTAATAACAAAACTAAGAAACACAAGTTTGTCTATGCAAAAAGTGCACTTCTGAGGTTAGCATATAATTGCTCCTTCGAAGCACTTTTAAAACATCCCTCAAGTGAGATATATGATCTTCCAAACTCTTGCTGTAAATGAGGATATCATCAAAATAGACAACCACAAATTTTCCAATTAAAGTCCTCAAAACATGGTTCATAAGTCTCATAAAAGTATAGGTGCATTAGTTAAACCGAAAGGCATTACTAACCACTCATACAATCCATATTTTGTTTTGAATGCAGTTTTCCATTCATCACATTCTTTCATTCTAATTTGGTGGTATCCACTTTTCAGATCAATTTTGGAAAAGACACTAGACCCATGTAACTCATCTAACATGTCATACTAAGCGAGGAATGGGAGGACGATACTTTTACCGTGATGTTGTTGATGGCGCGACATCAACACACATTCTCCATGTCCCATCCTTCTTAGCACCAAACTCATAGGCACTGCACATGGACTCATGCTTTCCCTCACGTACCCCTTCTCCATTAATTCATCGACCTGCCGTTGGAGTTCCTTCGTCTCCTTCGGATTGCTCCTATAAGCTGGCTTGTTTGGAATCGATGCTCTGGCTACAAGGTCAATCCGGTGCTCAATACCACGTATAGGTGCTAAACCCTTTGGAATCTCCTCAAGGAAGACATCTTCAAAGTCCTGCACAATAGACACAACCACACTAGGTAAAGAGTTAGATAGTTCGTTAGTAGTCAAACATGTTTCTTTAAAAACCAGCAACAACATAGGTTGCCTCATCACTAACGCTCTCCTTACTACACTCGCTCTTGCCACACAGCTCTCCTTTTGCAAGGCTGCACCCTCCTTTTCGCTCATCACCAAAGTTGATCTCCCTTCAACTTGGCCTCTCACACTCTTTCCAACCTTCCTCTCTTTTTTCGTTTTGATATTAACTTTTGTATTCCTTTCTTTCTCATTGTCTTTTGCTCTCTCACTCTCCTTTGCTTTCACTCACCTTATGTTTTGCCAAAGGCTATTGTAGTTTGCAACTGATCCTCATACACCTATTTAGGTGTTAACGGTTTAAGATTATAGCTTTTCCCTTGGTGAACAAGCGTATACTTGTTAGAAAAGCCATCATGAACAACCTTCCTATCAATTGCCATGGCCACCCTAATAACACATGACATGCTTGCATTGGCACTACATCACATAGCACCTCATCCTCAGACCTACCAATGCGAAACCCAATCAAGGCTTGCTTACTCCACCTTAGTCTCACCCACTATCATTCAACCACTGCAATTTATATGGACTAGGTGTCTCACAGTTTTGAGCCCCAGCCTCTCAACAATAAAATTACTCACTAACATTGGTGCAACTTCCTCCATCAATGATCAAACTGCAAATATGATCTCCTAGGTAACATCTAGTATGAAATATATTCTCCCTTTGCACCTCCTCTTCTTCCTTCACCTGCACATTCAAAGCTCGCTTCACTACTACCACCAACCTCCCTATTGTAGGCTCCTAATCATCACTAAGCGTCCTCTAATGGAGGCATATCATCTTCTTCACTATCCCCCTCAGTCTCATACTCTCCATCATCACGCAAAATCATAACACGCATATTTGGACATTGACTAGCAATATGGCCTCTATCTTAGCATTTAAAACATCTAATGTCACAATTTCTAGAAGTAGAAGAATCAGGGTTACCTTGATTACTAGAGTAGAACCCGCTTGCCTCAGCTCTCCTTTTGGTTTAGTGGGTAATGGCTTTTCTTCCTTCTTCCATTGGTTAGTCTTCTAAGTGGATGAACCAGTACCCTATTGAAACTGTGCAGTACTACTGCCTTTCCGCTTGTGTTGGTTCTCAACCTTTATAGCCATATGGACCATATCCTCCAATTCTACATAATGTTGTAATTCAACAACATTTTGGATTTCTCTATTCAACCCAGCAAGAAACCTAGCCATGGTAGCCTCTCAATCCTCCTCTACATTCACCCTAATCATAGTGACTTCCATCTCCTTGAAATACTCATCCACACTTTGGCTTCCCTGCCTAAGAGTTTGCAATTTGTTTGTGCAATTCACGATAGTAATACGCAGGAACAAATCGCTCTCTTCATCACCCTTTTCATCTCTTCCTAAGACTCAATAGGTGGTTCGCCATTCCTTCTTCTATTCAACATTAGTTGATCCCACCACACTATGGCATAATCTGAAAACTCAATGGCAACAAGTTTCACTTTCTTTCTCCCACTATTGTTATGACAATCAAACACCATCTCTACCTTCTTCTCCCACTCTAAGTACGCCTCGGATCATTCTTCCCTTGGAAAGGAGGAATCTTCATCTTTATGTTACTCAATTGATCATCCTCTCTATTCCTATCTCCTCTATCTTCCAATCCCTAGTTCCTCTATTCCGACCACTATAACCTCTATAACTCCCGACAGAAGGCTCATCAAAGTCATCATCCGACATTTCATCTCCACCCCTCTTTACCCCTAGAACGCCCTTCCCTCTTAGGGCCCTTTGGAAACGTTTGTAGTTTGCTCTATCTTTGCTCAAACCCGCCCTCATAATTTTTGTTCCTTTCCCCCCTCCTAAAACATTCTCTTCATCTAAACCCCCTCAACCCCCAATTACTAACCAAACATAAAAACTTTTCCCCTCTCCCCTTTCAGGAGAATTTTGTCTCGACAAAAGTTCCTGCAGAAAAGATTAGAAACTAACACAAATATATATATGATCCCCCTCACAAAAACACCCCCCTTTAAAATTTTTCACTCAAATGATATCACACATCACCCCTTGTATTCTCACAAAAAAATGATGATACAACTCATAAAATTCCTCTTCTAAATTCCCTCTTGAACAACCCCAAAACTAAAACAACCCCAAATTCCTTCGTAGAATTAAAAAAACAACTCTGGGGTTCGAAAATTTTTTCCTTTTTTTTCTATCCATTTTTTTTTTTTTTTGTTTGTTGCTCTTGTTTCACTTTTCCCTTTTTTCCCTTTTCTTTTTTTTTTTTTTTTGTGTCGTGATTTTTTCCTTTTTTTTTTTTTTTTTGTAACAAAATCGAATAAAAAGGTATTTAACACTTTCAATGAAAATTTAAAATACTATGAAATTGAATACTAACAATTGATTGAACGTTTTAGGGGTTAAAGGGTTTTTGGGATGTTACCTTTCCCCCCCTAAAAAGAATTTGGATTTTTTTGACAAACCTAAGCCCCTGATACCAAACTATACATTTTGGGTTTGTGATCCCAAAACCCTTATGCGAAATTGGGTTTGTTTCGGTTTTCCAAAACAAATACAACCCCACCCCAAACCCTGTGATGAAACCCCAAATCCCAAAATATGCTGGGAACTCTTTCCCCTAAAAAGCCAAACACCTAAAATGGAAACCGAGACCCATTTTTCTAAAAGCAACAAGAATTTTGGGTAAAATTTTGGAAGACCCCCCTTTCGAGATGAAAGACCGATTGATAAGTCGGGATAAAAACCCCACGGAAATAAAATCCAAAAAGGGGTTTTTAAAAGTTATTCTTGAAAAAACCAAGAGGGGGAGCCTCTAAAAAGGGTGTTTTCAATGTTCTAAAAGTATGATATCCCTCTTTTTTAAAAAACCCTAGGAGCTTTTACTGGGGTTTTTACAATTTCATAAAAAAACAAGTCCAAAACGACCCCCACTTCAATAATTTGCGTAAAAATAACAAACAAACATGAGGGGCCGGGTTTTTGGGATACACGACCGTGTACTTTGGCCGTGTATGATTATGGGGAAAATATTTTGTCCCCCATCCCGGGGCCCGTGCCTTTTAGCCTGTGTCTAGCCGGTATGATTCTAGTAACCTTGAGTTTCCCAAACCCCAGGGACGTCCCCTTAAAAATACATGCCCCCCCTTCACCCCCCGTACCCCGGTAGATTTTTTTGGGTCCCAAAGCAAGGGTTTTTTCCCAGGGTTGTTCCAATCTGTTTTTAATTTTCATGATTGCTCCAATTTTTTCCCGGGCCAAGGGCCCATCCTTTATCCCCCCTTTTAAGTGCTTTTTTAAATTTCTTTCGCTCAATTTTTTTGGGGTGGGTTTCCAGGCGGCACTTCAAAAAGGATCCACATTCCTTTTTTTCCGGCTTGGCTCTAAACCCGGGATCCATCAAGTCTTTTTCCATATGTCTTCAAAAAGAAACAAAAAAACCTTAATGCCCTCCTTTTTGACACAAAGCTGTGGGGAACTTCCTTGTAATTTGACAATTTCCTTTTTTAAAAAACGTTAGCAAAAAAAGGGGCTAAATTTTTTTTTTGTGACAGGGCACAAAATGAGACTTTTTTGCGAACTTTTTTAAAAACCCCAACATGATAAAAACCTTTTTTCTTTTTGGGTGTTCTAGGCAACCCCAAACAAAAATCCATATTTGGTATCAATCTAGGGGTTTATCGGGTATGGGGAAAATGCATGAAACTAAAACCCTTAAAACCCCTTTTTCTTCCCCTTTAGACCCTCTTGAAACGCCAAAACCCTTTCTAACCCCCCTATGGACACCCTTTATCATACCCCCTAAAAGAAATTTTCTTTTCAAAATGGCCAGGTTCTTTTTTTCAAACCAAAATGCCTAGAAAAACCTCTTCCCATGTTTTTCCCCCTCAAAATAGCTCCCTCACAGATCCAAAAAGGTATACAAACTTTCCAGTTTTTTATAAAAACCCCCCTCAACCCAACAAAATAACCCCTTATTCCATCTTACCCTAGAACCCCCTTTCCCCATAATAAATTTTGAATTCCTCATCACGTGCAACTTTTTCCCTTTTAAAAAATTTCCCCAAAACCCTAACAGTTTTGACTAAACAAAAATTTGGTGAAATTTCCATACCTACGTGATAAACATCACCAAAAATATTTTGATTATGTTTCTTATCCCTTTAAATCAAAATTTTGCAAAACCCATAAAAATTTCCACCAATTTGGCATCTTTTTAGGAAAAAATTTTTGCTAACCCTTGAAATGCTTTAGTGACTTTTTTGGCTGTATAAAAAAAAATTTTCCTTTTGGGAAAGATAATGCCCCCGGGCCCCAATTGTCTTTAGAGCTCTCACTACGGAAAAAAATTCCTTATCAAAAAACAAATAGGTTTAAATTTGGGCCCCCACTAAAACTTTTCACTAAAAATGCTAGGGGGCCCTCTTTTCCTGCATTAATACAACCCCAATCCCATCCTAAAGGGCATCACATTCTAGCTAAAAAATTTTATCAAAGCTGGAAAAAGCCAAAAAATGGAGCACAAGTGGGGGTTTTTTCTTTTACTTTTTCCCAAAACTCTTCTAGGCCCTTTCATTTCTAATGAAAGGAACATTTTTCTTAGTCTTTTTCTTTTAGAGGTTTTGACAATGCTACGGGAAAATTATGAGAAAAACCCTGTAGTCCATGGAAACTTCTTACCTCAGTAACGGAGGTGGGTGTTGGTCTTTTCCCTTGATTGCCCTACTTTCCCCCTCATCCATTTTAAAAAACACTTAATCTATTATAAAAAAACCCCCAAAAATTTTTCCCCTCATTTGAAAAAAGGGGATCATTTCTGGAGTTTTACAAACAGCTGTTGTGCCTAATACTAAGAATTTTGGTCTGAAGAAGCCAACGGGTTTTTTTTTAGGTCTTTGTTGTATTTTAAATATCATCAAAAATAAACAACAGAAATTTTCCTAGAAACCTTTCAATACTATTCTTTAAATCCCCATAAATGTACAAAGGAGCATTATTTAAAACCCCAAAGGGATAACTAACCACTCATAAAATCATGGCGTTTTTTAAAAGGGTTTTCCATTTTTCTCCCCCTGAACCCAAATTTTGGGTGATACTCCTTTTTTAAGATCCACTTTGGAAAAAATTTGTAAACCATGAAAACCCCCACCCAAAACATATCAAAAAAGGCAAAAAAATAGGTTACTTAAATTTTAATGGTAATTTTGTTGATCTCTACAGTCGATGCACATTTCTGATGCCACCTTCTTATGAACAAGAAGTTTTGAGAACGCACAGGGACTGAGACTCCCCTAACAAACCTCACGAAAACCAACCCCATCCACTTAGCTTTTTCAATTCTCTAGCCTCCTCGGGATTCAACCCGGTATGTTGTTTCAAAATTTTGGGAAAATACTAAACCGGCATAAAAAACCGTGGAAATGCTCCATCCCCTTAAAGGTGGTAAAAAGTTAGCAAATCATTGGGGAAAAAACCCGTGTACCCATTTAATACTTGAGATCCCTACTGGGGGGTAGACGGATTTTTCCTATTTCCCCCTGGGGCACATCTAAACGAAGAAAATATAATGGGTTTTTTCTATAAAAAAATTCCCCTCCAACTTACCCTACCCCAACCAAAAAATACCTTTTTTTCCCCTAAAATTTTTAAACCCTACATTGAAACCCCCCTTTTACGTTAAAATGGCCTACTGATCTATTGCTTTGCCCTTTAAAAAAAAACCTTTTTGAAGGTGACATCGAATTTTAAATAATGCATTTACCCTCCCCTTTTGGAATACATAAGTATTCTTAAAGGGCCATCATGTATTACCTTTCCCCCTGTCATATAACAAGGCCCATCCCAAATAATATATGGGATTCACAACATAGGGAAAATAACCACTTAATTTCATCACAGTATTTATCCCCTACTTAAATGGTACCCAACTCTTTGGGGCACATGCAAAAACCCTTGATCCCCTAACCCCAAAACAATTTATAAAAAGTTTAGGATGGGAGTGGTGGGGAATTTTAAATTTTTGATACTAAGAATTTGGGTACAAAATTGGTAAAAAAACAACCCCCAAACAACTATAAGGGCACAAAAGTTTTTCCCTTTTACCCTACAAGAGGTATGAATAAATTTTCCTTTTGTTTTTCATCCTTAGTAGTAAATGTAGTCAATGTTCGAGGCAACACATTACAAAAATAAAACATTTCACTAGACATTGTTTTTTTTAAATCTAACAACACAATAATATTCCTTTCACCTTTTATAGCTCAAATACATAAAATAAAAAACCCCAAAAAGAAGTAAAAACCCAAATAACTCCCTTTTAAGAATAGAATTAAAAAATTTAACTACAATGTTTAAAATAATTTGTTCAATTACTTTTTCACTTTTTAAGGGTTTTGTTTGAATTTTAAAATTTTAAATACTAAACCTTCCTTTTTCCCCGCCCCCATTTTTACACTACCTTTTAACCACAATGTGCAGGGACCTCACCACACACACAAATGTGCAATTTTTTACTACCACACTTCTTCCCCTTGCTTTACAATTTCAAACACTCTCCACCATACCACCTACACTTTTTACATTTCCCCTTTTCTTAAACCCCACCACAACGCCAAATACACACCTTTCACTCACAGTGCGCAAAATAAACACCCCACTTCCAAATAAAACAATCTTTCAAACCCCTACAAAACACAATGCAAATCGTAAATCACATAGAAAGAAAGGGAGCAACATTTTTAAAATTTTAAATTACTTCAAATAATTGCAACCTTTCCATAATTGGTTTAAAAAAGAAATTTTTAAATTCCAAATGACTACACAATAACTTTTTTTTCAACTTAAAGTTTGTTTTAAAATCAAACAAATTTTCCAAAAATTTCCCTGGACCAAACTAGAAATGATCAATTGCACTCCCCAAATTTTCCTTTAAAAAAAACATGCAAGGGTTACACTTCTTCCCTTTTTTCCCTTTAAAAAAATTTAGATACTTCCAATTCCAAATTTTAGTTCAAGAAAAAGCACTACTTTTTTTTCCTTCGCTTCAAGGTGAATTCAACAACTAGGAGCTACAACAAGAAACCCCCACTTTTAAAATCAATAAAAAACAATTAAAAACTTTTTAACCCAAAATAATCAAAAAAACTCAAATTCCCTTAAAAACAAATTTCATAAAAAAAAAATGAGGAACCTTAATTTTCCCAAAGAAGATCCCCGAATTTAACAAACACTAAATCCCTTCTCTTAAAATTATGCTCGATCAAAAAAATAATATGCTTAAAAAAGGGGTACTAAAATTTTGCAAATAATCTAAATTTAAACCCCCTCCTAAATGGGTAAAAAACCCCAACCGGTTTTAAATTTTGGGTCAAAAAAGCTAGAAGGTTTTAAACCCTATTGGAGTGCAAGTAAATTCGAATGCTATAACTTACAAATTAATATTCCACAATGAAACAAAATTTTACAAAAAAACAAATAAACAAACTTGAATGCCACTGAATTTTTAAAAAAAAACAATATGAACCCAAATTTGAGATCCCCTTTCCTTTAAAAAAGTGATCTACATTTTAAAAAATGCTAAATTGGGAAAGGGAAAAAAATTAAAAAGGGTAAAACAAATCAATTGAAGCGACCCAAAAATTTGATTACAAATGCAATCCAAAAATCAATCAATATACTTTCCAAAAACAACCCTAAAATAAATACTCACTAGAAAAAAATAGGGAAAATTTCCAAAAAGGGGAAATTTTTTAATTTCTCACAAATTACCTTGGGGCCCCCTCGCCACAAACTCAAAATTTGGGGTTTGAAAATTTATAAGAGCAAAATTTTAATTAGGAAAAACCCAAAACCCCCTCAAATTTAAAAGTGATGTTTTTTTCCTGAAAATTTAGCGAGCTCCTTTTAAAACCCTACTTTTTGCAAGGGATTTAAACTTCTTTTCCCTTTTTGGTTAAAAAGTTTTTACAAAATTTTCAACTAAGGGTTAAATTTTTTAAAGGGGCCGATCCCAAAAGACAATTACAACAAATGGAATTGTCCCCAAAAAAAAATTTCAACAAAAAAATAGTTCCCCCAAATAAATAACAAATATATAAAAATAAATTAGTCTTCAAAATGCCGGTCTTCAAGGTACTTTGGAAAAGAGGGCCTAAAAGGGTTTCCCGACTCACTAAAACAAGAGGTGATTTTGCACCTTGGGATTGACAAATTTAAATTGTTGGGGTGCAAAACAATTTTATGTTAAAAAAGTGAAAAAATTAAGTTAGCTTCCCAGGATTAGGGGTTTCCCCATGAAGGATTTTTTTTTTCCAAAACCAAGTTGATAGCCCTTTGCTCGAGCCTTGGGATAGGTCTTGTGGGAATCCTTTATCCTAACAACAAATATAAGAAAAAACACATTCAATCCCCCTCATAGTAATTTTTTTTCCTTTTACGAAAGGTTGCCAGTTCTTTTGGGCCCCATTAACTTCCCCAATCACTTACCAATGTTTAAATTTTTAGGGTTTTTTGTTTCGGGGTAGTTAAAAAATTTTCCCTTTTTTTATACTAATGAGGGGCAACAAAATTAAAAAAAAAATTCTAACCACCCTCAAACCCAAAAATGACACATAAATTACCTTGGGACCCTACAAGAAGTATAAAAAAATTTTCCCCTACCCATCCCTCATTATTTTCAAAGGGGGGGGGTTTTAAAACCCGGTGCAAAAAACGTTAGTAGACTAAAACAAGTCACTTAACAAGGTTGCTCACTACTTAACCCAAAAAACCAATAATACACACAAACCCAAAAACACCCAAAGGGAACACACAACAAACTAGTACACCCATATGCAACAAGCCACCAATGCCCAAAACCCCTACTTTCCTAAACTTCAATTATAAAAACAATTAAGTTGAACAACAATTAAAAAACTCCAAGTAGTAAGTTTTTTGAAAATTTAACTAAGCAAATGTTTTTAAGTTTTCAATACTTTTAAAAACTTTCAACAATTAAATGCTTGTTTTTAAAAAATTTAAACTTTTTCTACTAAAATTCCCCTTTTTTAATCACCCCGGGGACACATACAATTCTAACTCCATGTGCACACTTTCCTTACACACAAAATCCATAACAATTTTTTAACAAAACTTACATCACCACAAAAAACAAACCTAACAAAACATGGTTTCACTTCACCCCAATCCAAAAACAACACTTCAAGTGCAACAAACCTTTCCCTTAAACCAAAAACACACACAACACAAAACGTTGCCAAAACCCTTTTAATTTTAAACACACTTACAAAACCACCATACATCCAATATAAACACCAACAAATTTAAAAAAAAAAACCATTAACCTAACCTTCTTTTCCCCAAAAAGGGATGAGTCAATTTTCAAATTTAAAAAAGGAAAAGCAATCAAAACCAAATCAATAAAATACTTCAACTTAAAAATTGTTGGGTTTTAAATTTAAAAGAAAATTTTCCCATTTTTTAACACAAAAACAAACAAGGAAATTGGGAACCCTTCCACCCTTTCCCAAATTTCACAAGGAAAACCCCAAAGTTTATACTCCAAAAACTTCTTCAAATTTGGAATTCAAAAATTTAAAAAACTTCTCTATCTTCCCACAATAAGGAGCTACGGCAAGATGTTTTTAATCACTAAAGAGCAAAATTGAAATTTCTACTTTCCCCAAATTTTGTACAAAAAGTATTTCACCCCGACACAACTCACACACAATTAAAATCCTTCTTAAAAAAAATAAATATAAGAAAAATGGGAAAAAAAAAAACCCTAAATTCCCCAAATCAAAATCCAAAACCCAAAAACCTTCTCAAAACTGGGTACAAAACCAAAGCCAAACCCCGTGACGAAAACCCCAAAACCAAACTTTTTGGAAAATTTGTTGCCCAAGACGGGCCCCAAAAACCTAAAGGGAAAAAACCCCGACCCCTTTTTTATAAGGGGAGAAAAAAAACCTTGGTATAAAATGAAAACCCACAATCGGGGGGGAAAAAAATTGATAAGCGGGGTGAACACCCCGGAAATCAATCCGATAATTTTAATTAAGGGTTTTTGAAGAACCAAGAGAGGTGCCTCTCAAAAATGTTTAATTTTCAAGAGTCTTAATCTTCAATTTCTAAACCCTAGGAGTTTTATACTGGGGTTTACAATTGTGTAAAACAAGTCCAAAACGACGTAGTTTATTTAAAAAAATGACAAAAAAAAACGCAAAACAAAAAAGCTGGCCGACGGGGGATACACGGCCGTGTACACAACCTGTACTTTGGCCGTGTACTTTCTTGAACTTCTGGCCAACAAACCCCCATGTACTTTGACCGTGTATCTGTCTGGCAATTCTGCAACATACACGCCCGTGTACTTTGGCCTGATTTTTCTTGGTTTTGTTTGACTCCATACACCCGTCCCTTTTTAAAACCGTGTATCTACCCGTGTATGATTCAGGCAATCTTGAGAGTCTACCGGCCGTGCCTTTAAAAGTACACCCCCTCTTCAACCCGTGCCGGTGTGACTTTATAAGAGCAAGGGCCCCTTCCTATGGTTGTTCCAAATCCATTCCAACTTCGGGATTCCCCCAATCCCCCCGGGCTTCATGGACACCCCTTTACAACCCTTAAGGTTTCCCTTGAGTCGTTTCGCTCGATTTCTTGTGATGGGTCCGGCGGCACTTCAAGAGGTTTTCCACATTTTTTCTTCGGGTTGGCTTCTCCGGATTCATCTTCCCCCCCCTTTAAAAAAGGTTTTTTTAAACATTTCCTCATCAAATGGACCAGATCAGTAACATTAAACAGACATTCGGATACTTACCTGGTAAATCTTTCCTTATGCTATACATAGATGTATTCAAAAAATTTGAATTGGCCATCGCCTTGGGAAGTAATTTAGATCTACGTTGTGGGGGAAATGTTTTTAAACGCATGTGAACCCAAAAACCCAATCCCCCAGGTTCAAAAACAGCTTGTTGACAACCCTTGTTGGCTTGTTTCAATATGCTCCCCGCTCTTCGCTCAATATTTAGTTTTTTTTACGAAATCTTTTTAAAATCACTTCAAAACTCACAAACTTGTTGGGTTGCAATGGCAAAATATAAATAGGATCCAGGGGGTTTAAAACCAACACAATTAAAAGGTGAACAATAAATAATGCATTTAAAGCCCTATTACACAAACTCCAAAAATGGTAGGCAATCCTTCCAATCCATTGTTCTTCTCTTTGTTTTCCCTTAACAATTGAAAAAAGTATTTAACCAAAACAATTTCCCCCATCAGTTTGGGGTGACAGTGTCGAAAACATTATTTTAGTTCCCCACTTTTCCCACAATACTCCCCAAAAATGCTCAAAATTTTAAATCTCGTCACTAACAATGTACTATATACATGCAGACCACTACCTTTTTCTAAAAAAACAATTCAACAAGTATATAGGTTACAGTTTTAGACTAGGAATAAAATGAACCATTTTAAAAATCCTACCCACAATAAAAAAATTAGAACTCGCCCTGTTGGGGCCTAGATAATCCTGAACAAAATCTATGGACAATCTATCCAAGGTCATGGGGAAATGACACTAAAAAACTCATTAAAAACCAATCTAAGAAGTCATCTAAACATGAATGGGATACGATACTTTACCGTGATGTTTTTGATGGCGCGGCAGTAACAAACATTCTCCATGACCACCCTTTTTTAGGCACCAAAATCACAGGCACGCACAGGGACCATCCCCTTCTCCACGTACCCCTTCTCCTTAATTCATCAAAGGGCCTTAAGTTCCTTGGGAAAAGACATCTTCAAAGCCCTGAAAAGGCCCAAAACCAAACATGGAAAGCATTGATAATTCGTTAGTAATAAAAATATTTTTTCCTTGAAAACCAAAACAAAAATAGGTTGCCTATCAAAACGCTCTCCTTACTCCCTCGTTTCCCAAACCAACTCTCCTTTTGAAGGCTGCCCTCTTTTTTCACTCCCCCAAATTGACCCCCCTTCAACTTGGCCTCTCACACTTTTTCCCCACCCTTTCCTCTCCTTTTCTTTTGATTTTGACTTTTATTTTCCTTTTTCTTCTCATTGTCTTTTGCTCTCTCATCTCACTCTGTTTTTCACTCCCTTTATGTTTTGCAAAAGATATTGTAGCTGAATTGGTCCCATCATTGTTTATGTAAAGGTTTTTAAGGGTTAAAATTTTTTTTTTGGGAACCAGCGTATACTTGTTAGAAAGCCTCTGAACAAACCTTCCTATCAAATTGCCATGGCCCCCCCAAAAACCCAATGACATGCTTGATTGGCATACTCGCATAACACCTCTCCTCATACCTCCCAATGCAAAACCAAATAAAGGGCTTTTTACCCCCCCCTTAGTCTCACCATTTCCCTTCAACCACTGCAATTTAATGGACTAGGGGTCTAACATTTTGACCCCGCCTCCAACAATAAAATTGCCACTAAATTGTTGAAAATCCCTCCATCAATGATCAAACTACAAATGTGATCCCTAAATAACATTAGTATAAAATATATTTTCTCTTTGCACCCCCCTCCTTCCTTTCACCGCAAATCAGCGCTCGCTTTCAAACGCCCTACCCTTTCCCATTGCAAGTTTCCTCATCATCATTAACATCCTCTAATGGTGGCTTTCACTTTTTCACTTCCCCCTCAGTCCATACTCACCATCTCACGCAAAATCACCCAAACGCCATTTGGACATTGACTAGCAATATGGCCTCTACCTTGACATTTAAAGCATCAAATGTCCGATTTCTAGAAGTAAAGTTCAGGGTTACCTTGATTACCGGGAGTAGAACCCGCCCTCAGCTCCCCTTTTTTGGTTTTGGTAGGAAAAGGCTTTTTCTTCTTTTTCCATTATTAGTTTTTCCAAGTGGATAAACCATTCCCTTTTAAAATGTGCACTACTACTCCCTTCCGTTGTGCTGGTTCTCAACCTTTATGGGAAAAAAGTAAACCAAAACCCCCAATTCTACATAATGCGCAATTCAACCACTTTTTGGGGATTTCTCTATTAAACCCCAAGGAATCTAGCCATTGTAGCCTCTCTATCCTTTCTCTTTCGCCCTAATCAAGTGACTTCCACTCCTTGAATACTCATCTCACTTGGGCTTTTTGCCTCAGAGTTTGCAATTGTTTTCAATTCACATGTTACGCGGGTATAACCGCTTTCTCATCACTTTTTTCTCTTTCCCAAGACTCAATAATGGCTGCCACTCCTTCTTCTATTCAACATTAATTAAACCCCCCACACTATACATAATCTGAAATTCAATGGCAGAAGTTTAAACCTTCTTTCTCCCACTAATTGTGAAAATCAAACACCACCCCAAACCTTTTTCTCCCATTCAAAAATAGCCTCGGGATCTTTCTTCCCCTTGGGAAAGGGAGGAATCTTCATCTTTATGCACTCAAATTGATCACCTTCTTTTCCTATCCCTCTATCTTCCCAAAATCTCACCCCTCTATTCCGACCACAAAAACCCTCTATAACCCCAACAAAAGGGCTCATCAAAGCTCACCACTTTTCATCTCCACCCCTCTACTCTCCTAGAACGACTCTCCCTTTTAAACCCCCTTTGGAATACTTTTGTTTGCTCTAGTCTTTGCTCCCCCGCTCATAAATTTTTGTTATTCCTTCTTGGAACACCCTTTCATTTCTCCCCTCAACGCTTCAATTACAACCTAGCATCAAACCCCCCCTCTCACCTTCCGGAAATGTTGTCTCGCATAGTTCCGCAAAAAAATTAGTAAAACACAAATAGTATATGATAAAACCCTCCGATACATCCCTTAGTGTTTCACTCAAACATGATATCACACAGTCACTGTGTTTTCACAAACAACGATGATATCACTCACCAATTCCTCTTCTCAATTCTCTTGGGAAATAACCCGAACACATCAATTTTTTTCCGTAGAATTCAAAACCAACTTAGGGGTTTGAAAATTTTCCTCTATTTTTCTATCCGAATTTTTTTTTTGTCTCTGTTTTTTTTTTTTTTTTTTGGGTTTTGATCACGTTTTTTTTTTCCTTTCTTTTTCCCCCTTTTTTTTTTTTTGTTGATTTTATCTTTTTTTTTTTTTTTTACAATCGACTATAAATACTACATATCAAAAAACAATTAATATTGCGGAATTTAACACGATAATTGATATGAACGATTGGGTTAGGGTTTTTTATATTACCTTCCTCACCGAATTGATGTTTTGACAAACCCAAGCTTGATACCAAAAATGATAGAACCCGCCAACCTGACGAAAAACCCTACCAATACGTTTTGGAAATTCGTTTCCCAAACGCCTAAACACCTAAAGTGGAAAACCGCGCCCTTTTTCTATAAGCGAGACAAGAACCCTTTGGGATAAAAATGAAGACCCACAATCGGATGGAAAAACCCATGATAATCGGGGTGAACGCCACAAATCAATCCGATAAGTTCGAATTAAGTTCTTGAAAAACCAAAGAGGGGCCTTCAAAAAAGGGGTTTTTTTGTCAATGTGTCTTAATCTTCAAGTTCTAAACCCTAGGACTTTATACAGGGTTACAATTGTGTAAAAAAAAGTCCAAAACGACGTATTTAGTTAAAGGGAAAAAAAAACGCGAAACAGAACAACGGCCCACAGGGGGTATACGGCCTGTACACAACCCTTACTTTGGGCCGGACTGTCTGTGAACTTCTGGGAACATACACCCCAGTACTTTACCCGGGATCTGTCTTGCAAATTCTGGCAAAAATTTTTGGGGTACTTTAGCCGTGTACTTTCTGTGGATTTGCTTGACTCCAAACACGGGCCCTGCCCTTTTAAAATGTATCAGCCCTGTAGATTCTAGGCAATCTTGAGATCCTACACGGGCCTGCCTTGAAATACAAAGCCCCTTAACCCCCCAGTCCTGTGACTTTTTAAGAGAAGGGTCTTCCTATGGTTGTTTTAACCATTCCAACTTCAGGATTTCCCCCAATCTTCCCCCGGCTTATGGACACCTTTATCAACCGTTAAATCTTCCCCTTTAGTCGTTTCGCTCGACTTTTTGTGACGGTCCCAGGGGGCACTTTAAGAGGATCCCCATTTCTTCTTCTGGCTTGGCTCTATCTCGGACTCATCAAAAAAACCCTGCTCTGACACCAAATTATGTGTCAAAAAAATGAACCCAAGCACTGAACAACCAAATTGAAGAATAATCCAATGCTCGTAGGAGATAAAAAAGTCATATTCTAAGTATCACGTGAACCAAAAGGCGCGATCTAAATTAGATAAATTAAAAAAAAATTCCAACACCAATCAAATTCATATAACATGCAACTCCAAACTTTTAAAAAATTAAAAACAATTGAAACCCTTAAATTTCATAACTACAAAAAATTTGGAAAACAAGATTATACAGATATTAATCATAGTAATAAAAGGAAGTAACTTAGAAGATCTTTATATTTCACAAAATACCCAAGCCTACTCCCACAATTTACTAGAAATTGTAGGGGGTGGGTTTTAGCAAAGGACCCCCCACTCTCACGGCAAAAAGAAGTGTTTGTTAAAATGTCAAAAAGTCTCATAAAACCCCAATTTGCAAGTATTTTAAACTTGCCTAATTTGGGGAAAATTTTTAAAAAATTACACATAGCCACTAAGTGGCCGATTCTAAACAAATTTTAAAAATCCAAAAAGAACAAAATGCTGGTTCAAAAATGACAAATACAAATGCAAAAAAATGGTCTTTAAATGGCTAGTTCCCCAAGTGATAGGAATAAAAATCCCACAAGACCTATCATTAGAGCAAGAACTAAAGGGAAATTTCGAATTTCGGCGGGGAGGGGGGCCATTTTGAGGGGATGACCTCAAAATTTTTTTATAATTAATCTTTTTGTATTTTTTCTTGATTGTGTTTTCCAACAGGCACAAATTCATATTTTAAGGGCAATGGACAACTCCCTCAAACCCGCTTGGGGTTTTCCCCGGACCGCCTGAACCGGCGATGATTTGGGGCCCATGGGTCCTATAGAAACCGCATCTTGAAGCCATTTTTTAATATTTCTTTTTTTATAAATATTTTGGTTTTGGGAACATTTATTTCCTTGTAATTTTTTCCCTTTTTTTGGTTAGCAACCGGGCAAACTTGTAATTTTTAGCACTTTTTTTCCCTGGGTAGCAAAACAAATGGTTGCTTATGAGAGGGGGTTTGAGGGGGCCAATTTGAGCATTGAAGTTCAACACGTGAAAATTTGGGTTCCTAATTTTTTTAGACTTTATCAAATTTCAATCCCAAAGTTGAAATTTTTGGGGAGGCAACACCTTTAAATTGTGAGTATATCAATTTCATTTTGTTGTGAAATTTTTTTCTTTTCTAGGGGTCTATTTAGGGGTGAATTGAGAAGTTCTTGGTTAGATTTACTTCTTTTTATTTTTTTTAATTCATGTGTTTATTTAAGATCCTTTGCTTTTAATTCGATTCATCCTTTAAGAATTCCTCTGAAACATTAACACTTTGGAAAAGGGTTTCTTAGAATTGAAGTTTTCTTTTTAATTTGTGGATTATGCCATGGGTTTATATGTGATTAGTGTTTTTGTTTAAAGATTTTTCTTGAGGGTCCCCCAAATTTCAAGTTGAACTTTGATTTCCGCATTCTTCGTAGGGTTCACCAATTTTTTCCCTTTTGGGCCGTTTGTTGTTGCTTGAGTTTGCTTTTTTTGATTTTTTTAAATTTTGCTTTTAAGTGGATTTAGGAACAATTTTTTGGTATCAAACCCCAACTAATTTGCTACCCAAGATTTTTTCAATCCTCATTGGAAAATTGTTATAAACATTGAGATTTGACACCATTTTCTTGGTTGAGAAGTTTGATTGACATTGTTTCTTTATCTTTTAATTGGTTTTTTATGTGCTTAATCTTGGTTTTAGGCAAACATCTTTTTTTTTCAAGCACATGTTGGAGAAGGGAATTGGTTTATTTGATTTCGTGGGGTCAATCATCAAAAGGGAATATAGTGAAAACCGCAAAATTTTTATTGTTTGGTTTTGAGCTTGGAAAATTTCCTTGAATTTGGGAATTTTTAATTTGCTGTTTGTTGTAGTTTTGGTTGGGAAGGTTGTTCATTTTTTATCAATAATTTTTCGGGGAAGGGGAAAGTTGTGTTTTTTAATTTAACAAATTTTGGAAATTTAAAAAACTTACCAATCCTTGCTGTGGTTGTTGTGGGGTTTAAGGGGGATGTGTTAGTTGTTTTGTGACCCATTTTTAATTGTAATTAGAGGGTACAATTTGCAGATTTGCATTGAGTTTTGATTAGTAGGGGAATCTATTGAATTCAAACACATGCCTTAATTGTGGGAGTTAATGAAGGGGGATTTGAATTGAATTCATTGCTTACCAATTGAAGAAGGCTTGCAATTATGAATGGGTTTTAATTTCAAATTTGAGTTGCTTCCTTTTTTTTTGGTTCGGTTTGTACTTGTAGAAGTGAGTATATTTTGTTATTATGCCAGGCAGAGGATGTAGTTGGAGTTAAATTCTTTTTAATTTAGTGAGGGTTTTGTACATTTGATATTGGTTTTTTGTATGTTTGGCAAAGGGCATTTTTTAGTGGTGGTGTAAGCACTTGAACCGTAGCATAAGGAGACTTTTGTGGCGGGGGATGCTGTGTTATGTGAGTTTTTCCTTCTGCCCTTTTATTAATGGTGAGAAGCAAGGCAAGAAAAAGGAAAGTGATAGTAGAATTTAAAAAATTTAACAAGTCATTAAAGTTTGAAAGTAATTAAACTATTACTTAAAAACTTGTAGTTATTTAATTTTACTACTTGAAAGTGTTTAGTGTACTTTATTGTGGTTTTGGTTGTGTACTTTAACCTTAAAAGTGAGAAAAAATTTTGTATTGTTGGATTTGAGTACAACTGTCTAGTGAAAAGTTTCATTATGCTAACATTTGCTCGGGACATGACCCTATAAGATCACATTATACTTATATTTTCTTTTGGATTTTATAAATTTTTTTTTAATATTAAAGAAAAAAAAAAGAAAAGATACTTAATGGGGATTTATTGTGAAAATACAGGTTTTGAGGACCCCCAAA
>JBBMOL010002926.1:0-19957 GCA_037954665.1 Laguncularia racemosa
CTGATAATAGTTTCCCTTCCCAAACCAAAAAGCAGCGTCCCCAAAAAAAACTCAAACAAAAGCCAATGGGGCCCCTTAATATATCATCGATCTCATAAAAATTCAAAGAAACCCTAAACCTTTTCCCCCCAATCTAAATAATCTTTACGGGTCCCTTGCCATCATAAAAAAGGCATTTTTAGTTTCACAAATTCCAACCCCCGAGGGGGCCCTTTAAAATCCCTTTTCTAATATGGGTTTGCCCCAAAATTTCTCCCTTTTTTCCCCTTTAATGGAAGATGCTCCCCCCCACCCTTTTTATTAAAATTTCCACCCTCCCACTACTTTGTCTAATGAGGATTTTTGAGCTCCCCAAGGTGGTGCCTCTTTTTTACCACGGGTGGTTGTGGTAATGTCTTTTAATAAATTTCCCTAGTTGCCAGAGTACAACTATGGAAGTAAAAACTTGGAGAAATTTTTTCCAAATTTCCCTACCTCAACATTAGACCCTAACCTCCCCCAACCAAACTATTGGTTTCATCCCAAATTCCCCCATTCCCCTTGTAAATTCGACTTATTTGTAAAAAAAAAACCCCTTATATTGATCCCAAAGACAATTTGAAGCAAGGAAACACCCCTTCACAACTACATTTCCCTTTTAAAACCCACACAATAGCAACTAAAAAAGGAAAACAAACAAATCCACTTAACTTCACAAGATGCTTTTAACAAACCCCCCCTAAGCACTCTTCTCCACAACACATTAACAAACACGGTGCAACCTTATATAATTCCCACCTCCCCCATGCAAAACTTGCAACCCCTTTTTAATCAACACAAAAAAACACAAACACCATATTCTTCACCAAATTTTTTAACCCCCCCAAGCAAAAGCCCACACATACCCTTTCTATACACGGTTTTAAAAAAAATTTAATCAACCCCAAAAAATATTTTTCCCCCCCTTTCAAATCCGGTGCAACAAAATTTTTTTTTTTTTTAAATTTCCCCAAGTCACTCCTTCCAAAAAAACTCCCAAAGGGAACAACACAAAATTGCACTCCACTTCCAGGCAATAATAACAAACGGCAACAAAACAAATACACTTCCCCTTCCCCCGGGAATGATAACAAGAAAATACTCCACTTTCCCCAAGTTTTAATCCGCAACTTAAAAAATTGGCACAAATTTAAATTTAAAATTTTTTCCACTTCACTAATTGGGGAAACCTTCCCCCAATTGGTAAAGAAATAAAATTTTAAAATTTAAATAACACTCATTAACTCCCCCAACTTAATTGATGTGTTTGAATTTCAAATAGATTCCTTACTATTTAAAACAATGAAATTTTTAAAATATAAATTTCCCCCAAATTTAATTTTTCACAAAGGATTCACAACAACAAACTCCCAAGCTCCCTTTAAACAAATGACTAAAGGGAAAAACAATTTCAAAAAACAATCAAAAACCCGGGGCCCAAATTATAGTTCACAAATAAACCGTGAAACCCCCCTTTAAAAAATTATTGGAAACCGAAGATAAAATTTAAATTAAATTGCGACCCCTTTATTTGTAATCTTAAAACCAAATTGACAACAAAATGAATTGAAAATCCCCCCCGGAATTCAAATCAAAATAAAAGGATAAAAAACTATTTTTTTTAAACCCCCTCTTCCTTTAAATTTCCCAAAAATGGAAAAGGGCCAACAATAAAAGGATATTGATTTAAAGGGTATTTTAGAAGAACAATCAATTTTAAAAAAGGGACAATTGTTAAAACGAATTCCAAAAAAAAAAATATGTCCAAGAAAAACCCTTAAAAAACCCAAACCCCTTAGAATAAAACCACTAGAGATGAAATGAAAAAAACAACAAAGAAAGAAATCAATATGAGTAAACAATTTCCCCTTTTTTGGGGAAAACTCCCCAAAAAATTTTTCCAATTTTTTGGTTTTTTAAATTGAAAGAGGATTAGAACAAAGGATGAACCCAAATTTTCCCAAAACGTGAAGGCTAGTGTAAAAATAGGGCAAAAAGGGCCCCCTTTCCCCCCAAAAACCCTACAAAAAAAAAGGAAATTTTTTTTATTTTTCTACCCCAAAAAGGGTTAAAAAAGGGGTCAAAATTAAAAAATTTTTGTCATTTTTAAAGGAAGCTAGTCCAAAATAAAAAAAATTACAATAAATAAAAGAAATCCCAAAAGAAAATACAACCAAAAATATTTTTCAAAAAAATTTAAAAAGGGTAAAAAAATATCATAAGTTTTTCATAAACCAAATCCCTTTCAGAAGGGGGAAAATAATCGTAAAGGGGGGGTCCTTGATTGTCAATTTAAAAAAGTTGTGTCCATCAACTGTTTTTAGGACAAAAATTGGGCATCCCATGGAGAATTATTTTTTAACCTGTAAGATTATTTCTAAAAATATTTTTTAAAGGAATAATAGACATAAGTAAAATATGAGTGATTTGGGAAACATCATCCCAAAACGAGTTTTGAAAAATGTCCCACGGGAAATGGGGCCAGAAATTTTTTTCCCCCTTATATTTTTAAAAGAAATATTGTAGCAAAACCGTGCAATTTACCAATTTTTGGCAATAGCTCACAAATTTAAAGGCGGGGGGTTTTGGGGAAAACGGCCAGGCTTATGAAGTTGGGATGGATTTCCAAAAAAATTTAATGCCCAAGGGACTTCAAGCTGGGGGGGGGGGGGGGGGGCTAAGGGTAAAAAGAATGAAAGGCAGTTTTACTCAAGTTGGGGCAAAAACGAAAAAAACCAACCCCAGCAAAAAAACCCCAAATTGCGACAAAAATTCACTGACTAGGGAAAACTCTAGAAACCTTTGCAACTTATCTAAAATCGTGGCAAACAGTTTAAAAAATTTTTGGCCAAACTAAAAGAAATTTTGGAAAAAATTGTATTTAACTCCCTGCGAATTTATTGGGTTTTTCCCCCTTTAAAAAACAAAACCCAAATTAAAAAAGGGTTTTTAAAAAGAACCAGCCCAGGTTTACGAAGTTGGGATGGATTTTTTTTCCAAAAAAAAACCCAAAAAAAATGCTTCGAGAATAGCGCCCCAAAAACACGAAATGAAAGGCAATTGAAAAAAATGTTGGGGGGAAAAAATCAAAAATAAATTTTTGGGAAAAAAAGCTCACTTGTGGGAGTTGCATTTTCATTGGGGGAAAAACCCCCTAGAAACCTTTTTGCAAAATTTTGCCGAAAATTGTGGCAAATAGAAAAATTTAATTTTTTTGGGCCCTTGAAAAGCCAAAAACCTTCCAACCAATGTAGCCCCAAACTCGTGGGAATTTACCAATTTCGCCATATTTCATAAATATAAAAGGGTTTTTTTTTTTGCAAAAACCAAAAGCGAGTTAATTTTAGGGGAAATTTTGGGGCGGAATTGGGGCCAAAAAAAAAAATTCAAAAAGCAAAAAATTTAAACCCAGCTTAAAAATACATGAACGAGGGAAAATTTATTAAAATTAAAAACAGAAAAACCAAAAAACAAATTTGGGAAGAACCACCCCTCCCCAAAAAGTAAATCATTAAAAAGGGGAAAAAAAAAAAAAAACCGTTTTCAAAAATTTTTAAAAAAAACGTGGCTAAACCACAAAAATTTTTGGGGTTTGGGCCAAAATTTCCAAAAGAAATTTTTTGATATTGGAGCCCAAAATCCCCCTTTTTCAAATAGCACTAAATTTTTATGAATTTATGGGAAATTTTACCCCAAGTTGGAGCAAATTTTAACAAATTTGGAAAAAAGCCCTACTCAAATTCCCCCCTCACTAGGGAAAAAATCTAGAAAAACCCTTTCAAAAATTTTTTTTTTTTCCCAAAAAAGGGCCCAAAAAGCAATAATTTTAATTTAAAAGGAAAAAAAAAATTTGGGAACAAAAACCCCTAAAGCCAAAACTTGAATTGAAAAAATTTACCGAAAATTTTTTGGGGGCCCAAATTTTTACAAATTTAAACAAAAGGGGCTAAAAAAAAACCCAATTGAAAAAAACTTAAAAGAAGTTTGGGATTGGGAAAAATTTCCCCCCAAAAAATTTAAAGTAAATCTTTGAGCTAAAAACGCCCCCCCAAAAACACAATTTATGAAAAATTTTTAAATTCCCCGGCGAAAAAATCAAACGAATTCCCGAAAAAAAAATACTTAAATTGCGGGCAAAATTTCACTCATTGGGGAAAACTCTAGAAACCATTGCAAATTTGCTGAGTTGTGGCGACTAGAATAATTTTTGGCCATTGCAAACTAACTTTAGACAATGTAGCAAAACTCGTGCGAGTTTTCCCAAAGTTTCCCCTTGTTTCACAAATTAAGCAAGGTTCCACAAACCGGGGGCGAGTTTATGAAGTTGGGGGAATTTCCAAAAATCTAACGCAATGCATCCAACAAGCACAGAGTATACGAATGGGGAAAAATTTAATTAAGCGAAGTAAATCACACAAATTTGGGAAGAAAACGCTCAAATTGCACTCATTAGGGAAAACACTAGAAACCGTTGCAAATTGGGTTTAAAATTGTGGTTTAATAGCAAGGGTTTTTTGGCTATTCAAATGAGATATTGTGATGTGCCCAAAATCAGTTCAGGCACAATCAAATGACTCAAGAAAAACGATTCACAAATCAATCACAAAACCGGTCCCAATTGGTTCACAAATCACGTGAAACCCCTTTGGAATTTGGATGGAATACAAAGATCAAATGTTGTAATTGAAATTTCCCTTTTTGTAATCTTCACCAAGTGACAACAAAATAGAAATGAGATCCACGTGAATTCCAAATCAAAATTGAAAGATCAAAATGGGTGATTTCCACTTTCCTTCAATTTATTGCACGCCAACCATAAAATGATATAGAGTTAAAATACTAAAAGAACAACCCCAATTTTAAAACAAGAAAATTGTTCACGAATTGCATTCACAAATAAGTCCAAGAAACTTCAAATCCCCCCTAGATATGACTCACAAGGGAAAAAAATGAAAAAAAACAAAGAAAGAAATTGATTGACTCCAATTTCCCCTTGTTGCTAAATACGCTCAAAAACATATATATAAAATGGGAGCGTAAATTGCGCAGCAGTCACTGGTCGTATCAAGTAATAAAGTGGTGAAAAGAAAGGGTTTGTCGATCCCTCGAGGAACCAATAGAGTACTAGATCTATGGAAATTCTTATCAATATCTAGGTGATTAAAAAAGGGGGTTTTGAAATGTCTAATCTAAAAATTTTAACTTAAAGCAACAAGAAAAATTTATGACGAATCTATCAATTATGAACAAGGGAAATTAGAATTCACCCTAGATTTGTTAATCAAATTGCACCAAGTTATGTCAACTTGTTATAAGGTTATTCAAGTGAGTTTAGAAAATCCTTTTTGGGATGTTGACCTTAAATCAATTAGTCGGCTTCCGCGTCCCCAAATTAACCAAGGAATCAAAATTATGTTCATAAAACCTCCGATGCAAAAACAAACATGCCCTAAATCATTTAACCCCTAATCCCTTAGTGATTAATTAACAAGAAACATTGCATTGCGCCCTCCATAAATTCTAATTTAAACCAATTATCGCAACTCCCGTATTGATAATCAATCTAATTAAGAATTCCTAACAAATCCTAATCAATTCCCGTATCAAAAGGTTTTCAAACAATTATAATCAAAGACTGAATATAATTGAAATCAAGGAATTGCAATCATAAATAATTCCAATTCCTAATTACATAACTTTGGCACAATTATCCTTTAAACATTCTCGAGTTTCATCCCAATTTCCCACAAGGATGATTTAGAACATTATAGTATGAATTGCATAAAAACAATTGAAATAAAGAGGTGCAATGGAATTCATATTAAAACAACAAGAATAAACTAATAAAGGGCCCATAAAAGAAAATAAAGTAAATGAAACAATGGTTATAATCTTCAAGAGCTTCAATCTTCAAAAATGACTCCTTGAATTCTTAAATTGAAAGCAAACTTCAACAAAATGACATTTTTTCTTCAAACTAAACTTTGGAAAAATCTAAGAAACCCTAAGGAAATTCTAATGATTCAAAGGAAAGACAAATGATGCTAAAACAAAGAAGAAGAACAAAAGGATTCTAAACAAAAGAAAGGATGCTTAACAAAAGAAAGGATGCCCCCAAAGGTTCACACAAGGGGTTTACTTATAGATCCAAAGAGGAGGGGATAAGGTTGATACTGATGAGGATTTGAGTCTGAAATTAATTAAGATATGATTTTGGAGAGATTCTCGAAATGGATATCCGAAGGAGTAATGAAGGCCCGGCTCAAGGCCGGCGCCTTAAATGTAGGCGGCTTAAAGGCCGGTGGCTTTTCTTCTTTTTGAGGCCGGTTTAAAGGCCCCGGCTCAAGGCCGGCCCCAAAGGACGGCGACCTTCAGTGCAATCCTTCGCTCACTTCTTCAATTTGTGAAAAAACTCCTCCAATTAACTTGTAATTTACTTTTGGGTCCTCAAAACCTGTATTTTCACAATAATACCATTAAGTATCATTTCTTTATATTTTCTTATATATTGAAAATAAATTTAATATAAGTCCAAAAGAAAATAAAAGTATAATGTGATTTATCAACACCCCCACACTTGAACTTTTGCTTGTCCTCAAGCAAAAATAATTGATTTAAACAAGAGAAATCCAACATTGAACTTCTGGTGCCCATTTTTTTGACCATACTGAAATTTGTAACTAGTTATATCTAGTTGAAATTTAGTAGTTAATCTAAATACAACGGATTTTTAATCCCAGTGTTTAACAATAGAAAACAATACTTATCCATAAGGAAAAAACATTCTTTTTAAACTTCATTGGTATTAGCAAGTATCAATCTCCCTCAATTTTACTTCTCTAAACAAGATAACAAGGAGTTGAAACCCATAGGTATCCTTTTTTCCTAGAATTTCTCCCCTTTTTTTTTTTATGTTTTATTTGCCTTGATTGGAAAGGAGTGAGACTTAAACTCCTTCTGAGGGACCAAAGCTCGCCCATGTCAACCTGACTTTCATTAAGGTACTAAATTTTGCCTTTTCCCCCCTTCTCGTTATTGTGAGTTCATTGAGTCGGCACTTTTGGGGGCTCATTGCCTAAGTGACCAGGTTTTAAAGGGACCCTACGAACTTTTCCTTTCACACTAACATTTAAGATTGGATACTCTTAACTCACTTTCCTGAGTTATTGGAGTAAGGCTCTTTTTTTTTTTTTTTTTTTTAAGGGATCACTAAGTAAAATATTTCCTTTACCTCTTTCACTAGGTGTTAAGGTATTCTCAAAGAAATTTCAATAGAGATTTATCCCAACCAATTTTTTCCTTAAAGTAAACTTGCTTGTTTTTTCAACTTAAGGACTCAATCTTAAGTTCAAAGGCTAAACATAGGGAAAAAACCCCGTTCTCTAGAGATTTTACTCTTAAATTTTAACTATGTAAACTAGTCACAACAATTGGCGAGTAGGGGCACCAATCTAAGTCAATTTCAGGATTTCATTAAACACATTAAGGACATAAAAAAAGCATAGGATTTGTAAGCTCATGATGTGTGCAATCTTTATACTTCTACATTTATAATCCCTTCCCCACCCCTTAAATTAGAAATGCCCCTCATTGTTTTTTATAATAGCACACAATTTAAGGAAAAGAATGTCAATGCAAAAATTTGAAATACTTGGTACTTCCCTGGTGTAAAATTGTTCATCAGGAAGGGAAAATTCTTCCTAAAATGTCTGTCATCCTTGGAGTGTCTTGAATGCATCGGCAGCTCTTACCCAAGCCTTGAATTAGTTTTTTTTTTTTTTTTTTAACGGAAACTATTATAGATACTTATTAAGCATGGGTGGCCTCCCATGAAGCGCTTGTTTTATAGTCATCAGCCTGACTAAGGGTTAGCTTACATAAAGGAGTTTAAACAACCCCTTCAACACCCATCGTTTTTAGATTAGGATTCCAAGCTTCTTCCTTGGTTTTGGTGCCCTTCTTTTTTCAGCTTTCCACCAATGTTTTGTAGGTAGATATCAACAAACTTAAACCTGCTGGATGTCTGCCCTTGACCACCCAAGATTCCCTATTTTCATTCCAACTGGCCTTGAATCTGCTGCTGCAATTCTTTTATATAGGCGCTTGATTAATGTGAGGGCCATGGATTTCCTAAATTCAGACACTTATAATCAAACAATTGATTAGAAAAGACATTAGGTTCAAGTGTCTGCATAGGCATTAGTGTCGGCACTGGGTGCTTCTCATAGTCGTCTGTCTTCTCAAAAGCCAAAACCCAATTTTTCAGTCTGGGGTACTTGTTTCCCAGCCCTTGTTTTCTTGCTCATGCTTCATCCCCCCAATCATCTATCTCATTCAAGACGCTTCAAGAGTGGTTTGCCCTACATCTTCCTCCACATCATTGTTAGTAATTCCACCTCAGCAGATATGTCAGAATACATTGCTTTCTCATTAGACAAAAACACAGGATCATAATATCAAATGTTACCTGGTCATCTAGTGCTCTAAGGGTGAGCTTACCTTGTCCTACATTCAAATTAGAGCTTGACCTGTGGCTAGGGAAATTTGGGCTTCCTAAGATCATGGGTACCTCTCTATCTTTTCCATTTCCAAGACTATAAAGTCAACTGGAAAGATGAATTTGTCCACTTTTACTAGGACATTCTCCACTATACCTTTGGGTACTTGACACTTCTATCCGCAAGTTGTAAGGTGCGGCGTCTCCTTACATTCTCCAAGTCCTAGTTTTTTGAAAAGGACAGAGGCATTAAATTTATACTTGCACCAGAATCTATAAGTACATTTATCAAAATTAAAAATTTCCAATAGTGCAAGGGAACAGTAAAATTCCCTGATCTCTTTGTTTTTTTGGAAAATTGGATAAATTCTTTTGTAAGACATAGAACATTCCCCTATAAGCATCACTGGTTCATTCCCTTCAATCTTCCTCTTCTTTGTGAGTAAATCCTTCAGAACCTAGCATATGATGGCATCTGCGAAGTGGGCCCCTGCAAAAGGAATGTTAATTGCAATTTTTTAAAGACTTCTAAAAATTTAGAAATTGTGAATCCCAAATTTTTGTTGCTTCAGCCTTCCGGAAAGGAATAGGAGGAACCCTATGCTTTCACTTTGGTGAATTTTTCTTTGGCTTCCCTTCCTTTTGTTTCCCTTTAGCTTTCCCCCCGGTTAACCTCCCTTCCTCAAGTTTCTTATCAACTAAATTCCTTACCACTTCTTAACATAATAGCATTTACACCCATAGGATTTTGCTCAGTATTGCTAGGGTAAAGACCCAATGGTCTATTACTCAAATGTTGAGGACATTTGACTAAGCTGATTTTCAAGATTTTTCCCAATGGTGGCTTGTTGATTTTTTGCAACATTGTGTCAGTTTTTGCATATAACTTATCATGATTTTTTCCATTTTAGACTGACCTTGTTGAGAAGAGGTATTAGATTAGGATATTGTTGATGGGGAGTATTATGATTAGGACCTTGCTTTGAATCCAGGGGGTTTAAGTGCATTGTTATCATTTCTCCATGAGAAATTTGGATGGTTACGCCACCCTGAATTGTAGGTGTTTGAATAAAGGTCCTGATTACCTCTTGGAAATTGTTGACAAAATTTACTTGCTCTCCATAGGATAGAGGGAAAAGTTTCCAGATGGGCACTCAAGAGTTGAGTGTTGGGTCCTGAGCATAAATCACAACAAGAAATTGATTAACATTGAAAGAAGTGGGAGAGGTGAGTTTACTTACCTGGGCGGTAAGAGCAGAAACTGAGCTGTTAAGGTGTCCATATCATTGACAGATGCCACTCTAGACTTACCTCTTTCATGTTGCCAATTATGTGCACTAGAGGGCCCTTTCATTTATCAAAGCACTTAGCCTCATCATAGTCTTACTCATTAATGCACCACCAGAAGCAGCATCTACTAGAAAATCTCAATGTGTCATCTAAACTGAGATAGAATATCTCAATAAGGAGATTATCTGGTAATTTCCATGATGGGGCATTTTCTAATTGCCTCCTTGAATCTTTCCCATGCTTCATAAAGTGATTCACCACTAAACTTACTGAAGTTTGTGATGTCATTTTTAACCTAGCAGTTCTGATGGTGGAAAAAAATCTCCTTAAAAAATTTTGATGAGAGATCTACCCAAGTGGGTTTCGAGTCTTGTGGCAATGAAATTTTACCAAGCCCTAGCTTTTTCTCTAAGTGAAAATGGAAAAAGTTGTAGCCTAATTACATCATCAGATACATTATTCATTTTCCACTGTATTACAATATTTAAGAAATACTGCAATATGCTCATCAGGACTTTCTTTGGATATCCTCCAAATTGATTTGATTGAACCCTTTGAACGAGTGCTGGTTTTAATCGAAATTATTAGCCTGAATTGTTGGTCTTCTAATTGCAGGACCTGAAAAAACAGGTACCCGTGTATTCTCGAAGTGCTCTACCAACACCCTGAATCTGATTGTTGTTCTCATCTTCCTTTCTTCTCTTTCTCTCTTTAAGTTGTCGCAAGCTGCGTTCTATCTCAAGATTAATTGGTAGAAGTTCAGCACTTCTACTCTTGCGCATAAAAGAACCTTAAGAGAATGGAAAACGATCACACAATGATAAGAAAAATTAAATTAAAAAAAAATAATTGTGCCTAAAATTTCCAACAGAATTACGAAATCTAATATCTATTAGTTCCCCGGCAAGGCGCCAAAAAAATTGATACGCTCAGAACATATATATAAAATGGGAGCGTAAATTGCAGCAAGTGCACTGGTCGTATCAAATAATAAAGTGGTGAAAAGTAAGGTTGTCGATCCCTCGAGGACCAATAGAGTACTAGATCTATGGCAATTCTTATCAATTATCTAGGTGATTAAAAAGGGTTTTGAAATGTCTAATCTAAAAATTTAACTTAAAGCAAAAGAAAATTTATTGACGAATCTATCAATTATGAACAAGGGAAATTAGAATCACCCTAGATTTGTTAATCAAATTGCTACCAAGTTATGTCAACTAGTGGTTATAAGGTTATTCAAGTGAGTTTAGAAAATCCTTTTTAGGGATGTTGACCTTAAATCAATAGTCGGCTTCCGCGTCTCCAATTAACCAAGAATCAAAATTATGTTCATACACCTCCCGATGCTACAAACACAATGGGCCCCAAATCAATTAACCATAATCCCTTAAATGATTAATTAACAAGAAACATTGCATTGCGCCCTCCATAAATTCTAATTAAACCAATTATCCAACTCCCGTATTGATAATCAATCTAATTAAGAATCCTAACAAATCCTAATCAATTCCCGTATCAAAAGGTTTTCTAACAATTTAATCAAAGACTGATTATAATTGAAATCAAAGGAATTGCAATCATGAATAATCCTAAAATCCAATTACATAACAGGCTACAATATCCTTTTAACATTCTCATTTTTATCCAATTCCCAAAGGTGATTTTAGAACAAATTTTAGTATGAAAATTGCAATACACAAACAATTGAAATAAAGAGGTGCAAGGGAAATTTATATTAAACAACAAGAATAAATAATAAATGGCATAAAAGAAAATAAAGTAAATGAAACAATGGTTATAATCTTCAAGACTTCCAATCTTCAAAAATGACTCCTTGAATTCTCAATGAAAGCAAACTTCAACAAAAAAGACATTTTTTCTTCCAAACTAAAACTTTGGAAAAATCTAAAGTACCCCAAGGAAATTCTAAAGATTCAAAGGAAAGACAAATGATGCTAAACAAAGAAGAAAACAAAAAAGGTTCTAAACAAAAGAAAGGGGATGCTTAACAAAAGAAAGGAAAGCCTCCAAGGTTCACACAAGGGGTTTACTTATAGATCCAAAGAGGAGGGGGATAAGGTTGATCTGATGAGGATTTGGGGTCAGCAAATTAATTAAAGATGATTTTGGGGAGATTCTCGCAATGGATATCCGAGGAGTAATGAAGGCCGGCTCAAAGGGCCGCGGCCTTGAATGTAGGCCGGCTTAAAGGGCCCGGGGGCTTTTCTTCTTTTTGAGGCCGGTTTAAGGCCGGCTCAAGGCCGGCCAAGGACGGCGACCTTCAGTGCAAACCTTCGCTTACTTCTTCAATTTTGTGAAACTCCTCCAATTAAATTTGTAATTTACTTTTGGGTCCTCAAAAACCCCGTATTTTCACAATAAATCCATTAAGATCATTTCTTTTATATTTTCTTATAATATTGAAATAAATTTAATATAAGTCCAAAAGAAAATATAAGTATAATGGATCTTATCAGTTGACTCGCCACAATCCTATTTCTTGGGTTGAAATTGATAAAAGGATTAGAACTAGGATGAACGCTAATTCCACACGTGAAATGCTGTGTATAAAATTTGCAAAATGGCCTCCTCAAACCCTACTATAACAAGTATTTATACTTGCTACTCCTAAGGTTAGAAAAATGGTCAATATTACAATTTGGCAATTTTAAAGGTGAATGAAGTATCCCAAAACCAAATACAACAAAAATAGTTCAAAAACAATTACAAAGTACAAACATCATAGGTCTTCATGAACCAATGCCTCGGAATGGGAAAAACAATCGCAACGGGTCTTTCATTGTCACTTTGAAAATGTTTTGTTGTCCACAATTGTTGTAGGACATATTGGCATCCCATGGAGAATTATTATTGTACCCGTAAGATTAAATTTTTCAAATATTTATTAGAATAAAAGACATAAGTAAAATATGATTGATTTGGATCATCATCCAAATCGGGTTTTGAAATGTCGACTGTGCTAGAAATTTTCCCATCATCTCCTCGGGCTTCTGAAAAGATTTGCCCTCAAATATAGAGGATCAGTTTTGGAATTGAACCCTAATGTCTCTATTGCTACTCTTCCGCCTATCAAAGGTAGTGAAAGGAGTTCTAATCTGTTCCTGAAACCCATAGACCTCAGATGGGGTCATTGGCGATAGAACAATGCGTGATTCGCCCATGCTGAACATGTAAGTATTTCTAAACCCATAATGTAACACCCATCGATCATATAACTAAGGCCCGACCCAATAGTAAATTGGAATGCATGCATAGGAACTACATCACACAGGAACTCGTCATGATATTTCTGCCGACATTTATTGGAACCTTTGCCTAAGGGTAACATACATACTACCTCGATTATCCAGCCAATGCAAGTTATAAGGGCTAGGATGTGGGATAGTAGACAATGTAATTTGTTTTACCAGTGCAGCAGATATAACATTCGTGCAACTACCACTATCGATGATGAGTACAAAAAGGGTTTCCTCTGATTCTACAAGAGGTGTGAAATATGTTCCCCCCTCTGAATGTCACTAGTACCTAGGAGATACAGTTAGAACCCTACGTAAACATTAAGGGGTAGATATTTTTCTCCGGAAAACGTTTCCTCAGGTACGTCTGCAGTCTGGTCATCATAATATTCCTACAGTGCCGCTAGTAAATTTTGTAGGTTCAATCTAATTGGGTAAATCCCAATATCCTCCCTAATTCCTCCATAACAGTCATCACCCTTTTAAATTTGGGACACTATGCGTCATATCCCCCAACCCCCAAAGCTTTTAAAAGGGCACTTTATCTGGCGTCCCTTTCCCCACTAGTAAAATCTGGGAACATTTCCCTAAACATTTGGACCCATTCCCCTCCTCACCCCTTCCCAGTAGGAAAATTTTTCTCAATAATAGTTGGGGTAGTTTTGTCCACTGCCTAAACCCCTACCGCTTTTTTTTCCCCTTATTCGACTGCCAGCTAATAGGGTCTAGTAAAAAGGCACTGGGCCTACTGCTGGGGAGCCCAAAACAAGTTGGACTTTTTTTGCCCTCTCTATTTTTTAGGGCCCAAAAGGGATAAATTAAAACCAGGGCCAAAGTATGATGAAACCCAATACCAAAAACTTGGGGAACGCTACCCAAGAGGCCAAAAAAACGATGGAAACCACGCCCCCCGTTGCCTATAATTGAGGCAAAAACCCCTTTGGTAAAATTAGTAAACGCCACAATCAGATGAAAAAACCTTTTAAATAAGTCGAGTAAACGCCACAAAGAAAATCCTAAAAGTTCTAGAGTAGTTCTTTAAAGAACCAAGAAAAATTTCCCTCTAAAAAGGTTTTTCAAACTTGTATTTTGGGGTACCCCCCTTTTATGTTCAAAACCCTAGGACCCTTTAAATTATTGGGTTTTTTAAAAATTTCCCGTAAAATAAAGGCCCAAAACGACATAACCTTTAAAGGGTTTGCGAAAAAATAACAAAACAGAGACTTAAAACCCGGGGTTTGTTGGAATGAAGGCCGGGGGGTTTTAAACCGGCATAGAGCCATAACAAAGGACGTGCCCTTCTAAAACGTGTAAAGTTTCTGTACATATTCTTGACACCCTACACGGTCGTGCCTTTGAACCGGTATGATTTCTGTGTAACCTCCAGACCACTACTCAGTCGTGCCTTAAAAAAAACACCCCCTCTTTTAAAAACCCCTATCCCCTTATGACTTGTACAAGAGCAAGGGGAAAAACCCATGGTTGTTCCCAACCATTCCCGGCTTCCCGATTGCTCCAATCCTTTCCGGTTTTTATGGACATCCTTTTAAAAACCCGGTTTAAATGCTTTTTCCCCTTGGGAAATTTTTTCACTCGATTTCTTTTGATCGGCCAGGGGGCACTTCAAAGGATTTTACATTTTCCCCTTCTTGGCCCTTGGGGTCCCCTCATGGCTCTCTCATTCCCCTCCTATTGAAAAGGATTGTCCTCAAATCAACCCCCCATCCCAAAAGGGGTTTAAATTTGGAAAATTAAAAAGTAGCACTTACTTGATACTCACCTGGTTTAAAACTATGTTTAAAACCCTTAACATTTATTCGCTTAAAATTTTAAAATGGGCCCCTCCCTCAGGGAAATTTGTTTAGTCGACCCCTGCACAGGGAAAACCCCTCTTTGCGCATGTTTAACCCCCAAAACCCAGCCCTTTGGTTCAAAAAACAGCTTTTTCGACGACCCTTGTTGGCTTGTTTTTACAACCGCTCCCTTTCTTTTTTCCCCAAAGTTTTGCCTTGCCTTTTCATGGATCTGTTTAACAAATTCTGCTTTCTTCTTGCCATCTAGATTAACATACTCAGAAATAGGCAAGGCGATAAATCCAAAGGAGTTAGTGGATTAAAACCATACACAATTTCAAAAGGAGTAAACTTAGTAGCAGAATGCATTGTGCGATTATAGGCAAATTCAACATGCAGCAAACAATCCTCCCAACTTTTTAATGTTCTTTTTAATGACAGCCCTCAACAAAGTAGATAAAGTTCGATTTACAAACCTCAGTTTGACCATCAGTCTATGGATGACAAGTAGTAGAAAATAATAACTTAGTTCCTAACTTAGCCCACAAAGTCTTCTAGAAGTAGCTCAAGAACTTATCATCTCTATCCGATACGATTGTTCTAGGCATACCATGTAATCTCACAACTTCCCTAAAGAACAAATTAGCAATATTGCAAGCATCATCTGTTTTGTGACAAGGAATGAAATGTGCCATCTTAGAAAATCTATCCATGACTACAAAAATAGAATTTCGACCATGTCTAGACCCTGGGTAATCCTAACACAAAATCCATGGAAATATCTACCCAAGGCTCATGAGGAATGGGAAGTGGGGTAAAAAAGCCCATGAGGTTGGACTCTAGATTTTGCTTGCTTACACTGCACATCGCTCACAAATCCCTCAACATCTCATTTCAATGTGAGGCCAATAGAAGTGTTTCTGCAATACCCTTAAGTTTTAGGCTACTCCAAAATGTCCCATTAAACCTCCTCCATGAGACTCCCTCACTAGTAATTCTCTTAAAGAACAAATTGGAATGCATAGTTTACTCTCCCTAAACAAGAATCCTTCATGTTTATAAAATTACCATGACCACTCTTCTCACAATACACATACTCCTCATAAAAATCTCGATCAGTAGCATATAATTCCTTAATTGTGCTCAAAACCAAGAAAGTCTAGAACTAAGAGTAGGGATAAGAGCATACCTTCAGAAATTTGCATCACAACGACTTTTCTCTTTACCTCGCTTGTAGTGGATGTCATAGGAAATGTTTTCGATGAACTCCACCCAACGAGCATGCCTTTTGTTTAGCTTATGTTTGTCCCTTTAAGTACTTCAAGGATTCATGTCAGTTGGATCACGAACTTTTTTGGGCCAAAGATAGTGTTGCCAAAGTCTCCAGTGCTCGAACCAATGTATATAACTTCTTGTCATAAGTCGGGTAGTTCAAGGTTGCCCCACTTAGCTTCTCACTAAAGAATGCAATTGGTCTTCTCCCCTTGCATGAGCACTGCTCCAATACCTATTCATGAAGCATCACACTCAATTTCAAGCGTTTTAGAGAAATTAGGTTTAGAAAGTAATGACGCCTGAGTCAACTTATTTTTAAGCGTTTTGAAAGGCCTTCTCTTTTTGCCTCCCCATCTGAACCCCACGTTCTTCTTGATTACCTCAGAAGTGGTGCTGCAATGGTGCTTGAAATCCTTCACAAACCTCCTATAAAAACTCGCTAGTCCATGGAAACTCCAAAACATTACTTACATTAGTTGGACTAGGCCATTCTTGATCGCATGAATCTTTTCTTCATCAACCTGTATTCCCTGTGCACTAATAACAAAACCAAGAAACACAAATTTGTCTGTGCAAAAAGGCACTTCTTGAGGGTTTGCATAAAAATTGCTCCTTTCGAAGCACTTCTAAAACATCCCTCAAGTGAGATATATGGGCCCCCAAACCTTACTGTAAATGAGGATATCATCAAAATAGACAACCACAAATTTGCCAATAAAAGTCCTCAAAAAATGGTTCATAAAAATCTCATAAAAGTAACTAGGTGCGTTTTGTTAAACCGAAAGGCATTACTAACCACTCATACAATCCATATTTTGTCTTAAATGCGGTTTTCCATTCATCACCTTCTTTCATTCTAATTTAGTGATATCTGCTTTTCAGATCAATTTTGGAAAAGACACTAGACCCATGTAACTCATCTAACATGTCATCTAAGGCGAGGAATGGGATGACGATACTTTACCGTGATTTGTGATGGCGCGGCAGTCAACACACATTTTCCATGACCCACCCTTTTTAGGCACCAAAATCACAAGCACTGCACATGGACTCATGCTTTCTCTCATGTAACCCCCCTCTCCATTAATTCAATGACCTGCCTTTGGATTCCTTTGTCTCCTCTGGATTGCTCCCTATAGCTGGTTTGTTGAAAAACGATGCTCCGTGTACAAGGTCAATCTGGTGCTCAATACCACGAATAGGTGGTAATTTCCCTTTTGGGAAACTCTTCAGGAAAGATATCTTCAAAGTCCTGCACAAAAGACATAACCAACCCAGGCACAGAGTTAAATATTCATTAGTATTCAAACAAGTTTCCTTAAAAACCGCAAACAACTAGGTTGCTTCATCACTAACGCTCTCCCCCACACGTACACTCGCCTCTTTTTCCACACAACTCTCCTTTTTGCAAGGCTGCACTCTCCTTTTCACTCACCACCAAAGTTGATCCCTGATAGAGCCATTTTATACTCAATCTTTATAGTAGGAATTGTGTTAATTTGTTATTGATTTATAGAAATCATAAGGAAATGGTACTTTTAATTTTATTATGGTGATAAATCAGGTTAAATGGAGTCAAGAGTGCTAATTCAAGTAATTTAGAGAAGTCATCTATAATCTGGATCAAAGACAAGGATTTACAAACCGCCAGAGGAAAGTACATGCGTGTAGTTGAAGTACACGATCGTGAATCTTCTTGAAAAATCAATAGAAACATACACGTAGAAGTACACGCCGTGTATCTACTTGAAGAATCAACAGAAACATATACGGTTGAAGTAAAAACGCCGTGATCTGTCTTGAATTATAAACAGAGGAAGGCATGGCTTGAAATCTGGCCGTGTTGGTGGGCGTGCCAGGTGGACGATTATTCACTTCATTAGAATTACTTAAAAAGGAAAGATATTTTCATATCTTGCTAGCTAAAGATCCTCTGCCATTCCCTTAACAATATAAATAGAACTAACCCTAGAGGAGAAAGGGAGTTTTTTTTATTTGGGAGATAGGAAGAAGGAAAGGAAGGGGGCCCAAGCGGGAAACCGGAAACAGAGATTCCATCAGTTTTCACTTTTAATTTTTGTTTTAGGAAATGAACATGTGTACTAAGCAAATTTTCTAGCCAAAGGATCATTGAAGTTTAATTCTCCACGAATTTGTGAGATCTAACTGTTTTGTCTTTAATCTTTTTCTTTTTTTTTGGGATATTTATATTTTCTTCTGGAAGTTTTGTCAATATTATCTTTGTTATTGGTAATGAAATTAGAGCTCTTCTACTAAATTTAAGCAATTAATATATTGTCAACTATATGTCAAATCCGTAATTGTTTGATAGTTCCCAGTTTCGGTGACACAATAACATGTTTGATTATAAAAATAGATAGTTGAATTCAAGTTATGGAGATATATGATCTTGTTTAAAAAAGGGTTTTCTTATAATCTATTGGCATGAATTGGTAGTCTCTCTTGTTTTTAATGCTATTGATAGATTAAATCCTAAGAGCTGTTTACGGTTGTCTAATCGATAAAGAAATAATCAAAGAGCTTGTTTTGATTATCAAGAAAGTAAGGAGGATAGGTTATTAGAGCTTGTTAAAAAACCATAACCAGTTTATCTTGGATAAAGGGTAGAAAAAATTTGCATCGATGATCAATTCCTAGAATTAAAACTATCTGATTCCTTTGGTTAGGCTCTTATCATTATTCATTTTTAATTTTTAAAAACACAAACAAAACCCCCCACATTCTTCTTTCCTTTCTAATCTCTTTTTAGTAGAAATATATTTAACCAATCCCTGTGGATACGACCCTACTCACTACTATACACAAATCATAAATTGTCTAGGAGTAGGATTTTATTTTTGTGGATTCGACCCCCCATCAAATTTTTGGCGTCGTTGCCGGGATTGGTGTCAATTTATTCTATTCTTGTAGGGCTCATTCCCTTTTCATAAAAGGTGCACCCCCACTTATAATCCAAAAATTGAGAAAGACTTTTAAGAGCAGCGAAGAGAAGCTAGGCTGCGTCAAAAAGAAAACGTATCATCTTTATCCCTTGTTACTGAACTTGGCATCGAATTTGTCTGATTCAGCCATTGATTCTGAGAAAGAAAGACATATGGCAAATCCTGAAAGAACATTAAGAGAGTTGGCTGCACCGGATGTGAATCAACAACCACTTTGTATTCACTATCCTGAATTGGCTTTTGAATTTGAGTTGAAATCTGGTTTGATAACATCTGTGATAGAGCCATTTACACTCAAACTTTATAGTATAAATTGTGTTAAATTATTATTGATTTTATAGAAATCATAAGGAAAATGGTACTCTAATTCTATCATCGTGATAAAACAGGTTAAATGGAGTCAAGGGTGCCAACTCAAGTAAATTAAAAGAAGCCCTCACAACTTGGTTCAAAGACAAGGGGGGGGGTTTACACCACCGAAGGGAATACATGGGCGTGTAATTGAAGTACACGGCCGCGTACTTGGTTTTGAATCAATAGGAAGATACACGGGTTTAGGTACACCGGCCGTGTATTGGAAGCACGGGTTTTAGGCACCGGCCATGGCGCAAACCGTGCCCCTCACTGGACAAGAAGGCGGAAAATGTGGACTTACAACAGAAGAGACCACGGCTTAAGGCACGGCCGTGGTGGAACCGTGGAGAAACCGTGCTTGGAGCCGTGGTGGAAGCTAGACGTGCCAAGGAAAAGAAGTTGGAACATCAACCAGATAAGGCACGGCTTGAAATCTAGCTGTGGGTCTAAACCGTGGGACACACGGACACGGAAAGAGACTTTAATTATCACAATGAAGGCACGGCTTGA